>JBCFYV010011172.1:50885494-50952261 GCA_039000515.1 Timema cristinae | reverse complement strand
TAGAGCTGTTCTAGGCATAGAAGGTTCTAGTGTAAATCCAGGCCAGACATTAATTTTAGTAATGAAGGCCTCGGCTGTGTTAAAGATAATTGATTTTCAGGCGCTGGCCACCATCTAGGAAGGACTGGTTCGAATGCCGGTTACGTTTAAACATAGGTAATTCATCACACTTAGTACTCAACTTGTGAACTAGTATTCCATGTTTCACGTCCTATTACCCGCACAGATTTTCCACACAGTTGCACTAATAGGGTAATGTTGAGGGAAAGGTGAAATTTAGAGGGCGAATATCCACATTAGCTTAGAGGGAGGGTAGGAAACCATAAGGAAAAAAACACCTCAATACACTCGGCTGGGATCCGAACTACGATCTCACCAGAAAACCAGACAAGACGATTGCCTGAATGAATGAAAATCGAGTGCAAAACCTGACGGACCTTCCGAGGTAAGCACACCTCCTCTCTGTGTGAGCAACCCTGTATTTTCTCACCTGCTTCAGTGAGCACACGGACAAAGTTGTCAGTCTTGTCTCGTGAATGGAGGGTATGTGGAGTCGGGGTTAAAGTCCCAACCGGTTATATAAAAAGTATTTTCCCCTCTTCCTCCACGCAAATATGAGAACATTTCCTTTAAATTCCCACCTTCTTCATTCCTATACTATTAGTGAAAAGTGTGTCGAATAACCTGGACAGTTAGATACACGTAAACAAAAAATATACAAAAGTCGTAGACAACGTGTAGCACGTGCTTATTGCAAAGGACTCGAAATTTATGTTAATGTTGTAGAGTCTCCAATGCCTGAATCTAGAAAGTGACCTTGAAATTAGTTCCAGTTAAAAAATAGATAAGCATGTTTATTTTACACAGTGGGCTCCATGCACGTTTGTTGATTTCATAACTTAATGAAATGATATATTTTATAGTGATTAACTCTATCCGAGCAATTTAGCAACACTGTCAAATCAATTTTATTTAGTTTATCTTTTATCTTTGTTTACACACTCCTTCGGTAAAGTGTACAGTTTGGCAACACTGTAGAAACTGAAATTATCGACACATACCATGCGCTGTAGTGTAAGTCCCCCTTTCGTGGGATTCAAGGCCGACCTCGGGTAATGCAGTGTTGCCAAACTGCACCGGATTCTATAATGCTCAAAGCTTGCGCGTGCAGTACGTCATGCAACACTGTAGGGAGTGAAACTTCACGATATTTCGTCGGACTGTACGTGCAGTATCGATTATATTATACACGCCGATAGTAGAAAAAAATAGTAAACGAAGGTTACTGTAATTAAATTTAACCAAATTTACCATATCTTTTTTGGTTAAATTGTTATGAACAGTTATTATAATCAAAGTTAATAATATACGGTATTTTCACAAAAATAAATGCGTAATTTCCCCCCTTTTTTTTTGTTGACTATATGAAAAAGGAAGTGTTACAGTTAAAATAAATTCAAGTCTTAACCGGTGAGGTTAATCATGTAGATCAGGTCAGGACTGGTTCTCAATCCAACGGTCTATGTTCAATCCTGACCGGTTGACAGCGAATGGCTTAAAAGAAAAAGAATAGCGCTGACCTGAATCCCCTTTTCAATTCTTTCTTTCATTGTATAGTGTTAAAGTAGCCCTCCTGATATTGCCAAACACCGACAGGTCTCTTGTTTGATTCCTAGGGAAGTCGTACTTTATAATAATAACTAAGATAGTACTAAACACAGGACAATACCCAGAATTCTTTGGGAAAGGTTGTTTTTTTTTGCCTGTGGTGTCTTTTGATGAATTTCTTCAGCAGGATATTTCAAGGGATTATTGGAAAAATTATATCCTTCTTGAATAAATTTAAAGCGTTTTATTTTACATAATCCGCTTTGGTAGCCGCATGGTCTAAGGCGCAATTCTCGTGTTGGACTAGACTGCCGATGACGGGGAGATCGAAGTTAGAATCTCAGTCAGGTGTACTGAGGGTGGTTTTTCCAAATGGGTTTTACACACACACTCTCTTCTCTCTCTCCAAGCAAATTCGGGTACATTTCATCTAAATAAAAACGTACTAATCCCTAGATCCATTAATGTAATTAGTACATAAATGTATAACCCGAACGGATGGCAAGACGTGGTGCTAAAATAAAAAATAATAAGACGCGGTACTTGGAAAACAAAATATTAACGTATTTGTTTATGTAACTTAAGTAAGACTATGCATTTATACAAGATTCCAATAAGTTACTAACCAAGGTAGTGAAGAGGAATACAAAGATGCATTATTAAGAACACTTTACCCGTATCAGTGGTTGCAAGGTCTAACGCGTCACTTAAATAAAAGACTGTACTGCCGATAATGGAAAGATCGAGGTTCAGATCCAGGTCGAGTGTATTTAGTATATTTTTTTCTAAACGGTTTCCCACTCTCCCTTTATCCAAATAGGTGTACATTGCCTCTAAATTCGACCTTCCTCTTCACTACCTTATTAGTGTAAATATAAGAATCCCTCGGACGGGTAATAAGACATGGTGATACAAAATTGCCTATATTCTAGCAAAGTGTGTTGAATTACATTTAAATATTACATTTTAAAAGTTGTACGAAAAAAATAAATATTTCAAGTTTGCGAGAAAATTCCGAAACAAAAAAGTAGGTATATAAAAATTGTGGTAGTTTAATTTTTACATTTTGATTTGTTTTCAAGAAACCACAAGGATTCAAACTTTATAATTAATTATTATTTAGGCCTCAGTAAGCTAGAAATTCTCACGTATACGCTCAGCTCTAACAAAATATTTAATTCTACAATGCGTTAATCCAAAATATGGTTCACGCCAAACTAAAGTCGAAAGATTTCAAATGGGCTCTTTTTCATTAGCAACCCTATAATATGAGTTTTATTAATAAAAAAAAAGTTAAAATATGACATATTTCAACTGGGCTCTTTTTCCTTAACAGCCCTACTGCGAGTTTTATTAATAGAACAAAAAGTGTTAAAATGTGTTATTAGCATTTTCAACGATTTTAAAAAAAAGTATATTTGCTGAGATATGAGACTAGGCTTGATGAAAAAGATCTCTAATAAATACGAGTACAGAAATCTTTTGATAGGCTCACAACAGAAAGTTTTAAGATATTTTAACACTAGCAACGAGATTTCCTCTTTACCTTGAGATAAGAAGTTTGGTATTTTTCTTTCTTCTGATTCTTAATGTCATGACAAAGGTGTTTGTAGGTGAAGTGTGAACGGGAGTACACTCTGAAACAAAATAGATAGGTAATTCCAAAAAATCACACAGACCATTGTATTTGAAACCATGTTACCTGACAGCGATTGATATTTTCTCTCTATCCGAGGCAGCCGGCTAGATTAGCTTGCTCTGACTGTTAAATTGTAATATTTTTACATCGTGTCCAAGATAAATCCAAATAAAAAAATAATTTAACTGGTTTAACAAAATTTGATACACACATAGTCCCCAACTTAATTCCTTAATTCAGAATTTCAAAACAAGTGGCATGTGCCTGGATTAAATTTAGAGGGAGGCTAGGGAATAAGGATTTGGAGCACTCGCCAATACCTAACAATGTGACACTAAACCATTGTCTTACAATTCTTAAATCAGTTCTTTCACCAACTCGAAAGTAACCTAACTACGAGTTTGTGTACTCAGGTATACCGTATGATTCGTGACGTCACAGTCCACGAAAATAGCTGACTGCAGCCGACACACAATACCTTAGACAAATGTATGGCTCATGTGACCGCTTTTGTTACAAGTAAAAGCCATATATAAAGTTATTATAATTTTGACTCATTAATAATACTTCCTAGTTTTTTTGCAGTCCTTTTGTATATTTAATTTCAAAGAAATATTATGTAATTTAGTATTTCAGGTAGATGAAAGCAAGCCATCAGCAGACAGCGGACAGACATACATACACTGTCCACCACACTTATGGGTGGCAGGTATTGGCTAGACTGGACCACTGCAATAATCTGTCCTGCAAGCCTTTAGTAGGCCGTCGTTGGTCTCTCAACACTGGACCGGCGCCGCGTTAGCAATGCAGGTTCGCTATTATTTTAGGGATGGGCTAGCAGTGAGATTTCACTGGCCTGTCACCAGATCTACACTGGTGGCTTTTATAAGTTCACAATTTATTTTGTGGTGACTGGCCAGAAAAAGTTTTAACAGTGGTGGGGCTAGACATTGTTGACCAAACGAATATGGTTTATTGAAGACAAACTTATAGTTTGCCAATGTTGACTAATTGTTGCAGCGTTATCACCGACCAGCCAGTGATTTTGTGGTGGCTATCCAAATGAAGGTTTTCTAGAAATGGATAATCTGATCTCATTTAAGAGAGACCTAAGCTCCTAACCTCTAGACAATATTTTAGAGCGAGACAGTGCGAAAATGAGAGATACTAATAAGATATAAACCACAATGAAAATTATTAATACCATAAATGGGTGATCTCCTAAGGGAAAGGCCGATAGTGGGGGGAGAATAGGAGTAATCTTGAGAACTTAATAAAGGAAACCAAACCTGTTTGTGCTATTGGTGGTGATGTTGATCCCTGAGGGACCATAATACCACTCCTAATGATGCCATGATATACCTGAAAGACAAATTCCTATAGTTGGTAGGAACACCAATGGAAGGAAGGGCTATAAGTATTATGAAGATACCAATTACAGTAGTTAGTTAGAACTAGAGAAGGATAGTAAAAATTTAGAAGAGGGATTCCGAAATCAGATGGATTTTAAAAGCAACGGAAGAGAGGAGAGAGAGAAGAGAGAGACCAACGATTTATCAAAAGGGATAAATAAGTCAGAGTTGAGATAGTTGATCAGCTGGAAGAAAATAACGGAAGGCAGCCGACAATATATGAGAAACTGAGATGGAAAATTAGGCTGTAAAGTAATATAATAGAGAAAATCAATCAGAAAGGTACAGTGGCACTGAGACCAATATATATAAGAACTAAGAACAGATGATGAAAACATAATTACAGAATCCTCACCTAAAAAAATGTAGCTTGCTAATCCAGGTATTTTTTATGTGCCCACAAAACTAGGACACACAGAAAAAAAAAAGCTGACTATTAACTGATATTAAATTGTTATAATCCATAAGATCAACCCTAATGTTATAGTAACAGCTAGTAGGGCCAGCTTTACTATAAGGTGAACCCTGCTGTGGGAAATATTTTACTTTTATTACGACACTCTCTCGATTAAACTTGGCACCTCTTCGAGTTTGTAAGTCCATTCGTCTACTATATGACCTCTTATAAAATACAATAGCAAGAATTGGAAAATAATATAATCAAATTGGCTAGGACGTTCTTGGTTTGACCAATATATCCTTGCAATTCAGTTAGCGAAGAGAATCAGAAGGCGAGGGATTAGTACCAACTGCTATCTAATTAAAGCCGCTTAAAGATTAAATGGTGTAGAAGCAACCTTTATTGACCGCGAGTTTTACTGTAAGGGTTAAGGATTTATAGACAATTTTTTTAGCTATTCTATCAATATGACCACTCATTATCGTAAATGAAAGAATCCGTACAAGTATTTCTATAAGATTATAGGGAAAATAATCTCGACGCTGAGTGAATCCCACCCAGGGTGGCAACATAATGAGCGTGGCTAAAATTGAAATAAATGTTTCCAGATGTTAAAATAACATTCTGTCAACATAATTGTCATTGAGTGCTACTTTATTACGAGACTCATATCTTGTAGTTCTGTGATTACAAGCGCCAGTTAAATATTGTGTCACTAGGTGAGAGGGATGAATCACTCGAGTCAACAATCAATTGCTTTGAGAGTAGTGCATGAAATAACAACCTCTAAACCTTGTCATTCATCCGACATATTATCGACATGTTCATATCTGAGGCTAATTTTGTCACACCAATGAAAGATGGAGACTAGCTAATATAGGATGGTTCTATTCTTAATAGTAGAACAGTGTCTTGAATGAATTTGGGATCTGATGATGTGTGACAAGCTGATTTTTAAAATAATGACAGTTGTGAAAATGTGTGGAAAGAAAAAGTCTTGGGAAGAGGCTAGCACCTTTTCTTGGTGGACTATTGTGAGGGTTCATAGGTCAAGTCAAACTTCCTTACACGAGGATGAGTTATGGTACCCTCGTTGATCCTGTATACTCAGAGGTTGAAGTCATCTTGCTTGAAGAGTCAGGTAAACACATAGGCAAAGTTGATGAAAATGAACCCCACAGTTATATTCGTGATCACCAGGGTAGATGATGTAATCTGGATCCTACGATTATGTTCTAAACATAGGTAGGGTTTATCCCAGTATCTGAATTCTACTATTATACTTGTGGGCAGGTCACGTAGCCAGGATTTAATTTTGGAGGCTGTTATCCAATGCTATGCTACCCCACCCTGACTTTTTGTAAACCCATTATTTCTGACTTTTAGAAATTTTAAATGAAACGATTTTGCGGTGTCAATAAATTCATTTTGTTTTTGGGTCTGTTGGAAAAGTAGAAAGCAACAAATTTGCTAAATGAATTTATTATATTAAATTAACATAATTAAAGATAACTAACCAAGACAAAATAATGAAATTACTATGTAGATAGAAACGTGTTCATACACCCATTATCTATCACTTTTACAATAGTAGTCTTCTGTTAGCTTTCTGGGACATGAGCCATGACATCCAAAACTTCCGCAGGTGTGAAAGGCACTGCGTAGTGAATTTACATCAGTGTCAGGTCAGTCAATCGTTCACTGCACATCGAGTTTATTAAGCAGGTCTAAATCCATTTCAATGAGGAAAATAACATCTAGTCCTCAGCCGTTGACACCATAAAGTAGCTAAGACACACAACAGATGTCGGATATAAGTGCTTATTGCATACATCCATAGTAGACATAATCCAATTTGGTATGTCAGATTGTTTCTTGCTTTTCCACTTCTTACACCACAAGAGGCATTCTTTCTCAACCACTGCCTGAGAAGTTGTCTCGTAATAGTGGAGGCTCAGTTCTTTTAGTTCATTCACATGAGTTGCATGTGTGTTTTTGAGTAGCAAAACCTCTATTATTGAAATAAAATCCTTATTTTGACAAAATCGTTGCTGAAGATTGACAATAAATCCATCTACACAAGGTAGGAAGATGGATCTGAAATAGTACTCTTCAATAGAATCGTAGGGAAGATTATCCCTTTTAGTCTGCCTTAGCTTGTCACTGCTGAATTGGGCTATTGTTGTTGAGCCATTAGATTGATTAGTTAGGCCACTGACTTTTTATCTTTCGTTACATTTTGAGGGATGTCTGGACCCCAAAGACACCCCCCCTCCCCCTCTTGGTACGGGCCTGTTGTTGGCATAGTCCAGGTTTAATTATGCTCTTCAGTATAGTCTAGGTAGATGACGAGATATGATTCTCAAGATTATACTCGTGTTCATAGGTAGGGTTGATGTTGCTGAATTTGAGCATAGACAGGGTTTGTGATGCTGATTCCAAGCATATGCAGGATTTATGACATTATATAAATATCCCGATTATATTCGTGAACATAGGCAGGATATCTGGGGGGGGGGGGGGAGGGATTTGAATCAGAACATAAGCATGATGGATCACGTGAAATCCCAAAATTATACTCACGAGCATACGTAAGGTAGATGACGTTGAATTCGAGCATAGGCAGGGTTTATGACACTGAATCTGATCATTGGCTGGATTCGATTAGCGTGTAACGATTATAAACGCCCCCATAAGAATTTAATACGTACTTAATCATCAATGTAGTTGATAGGAGACAAACTTACTTTGGTTGGATTGGAACACGGGTCTCGAACTTGCTGAAAAATGGTCATATAAAGTACAGATGTAGGGCTTAAGGTTATTTCTTTCAAACCAGCATCACTAGGGTGGTGAGCTTTATTTCTTAACTAGTTACTGTATGTCTGCTCAATCGTTCATCCTTCTGTACACACTGGTGAGATAAACTTTGACCTTCTATGAAGGTGATTTCTGCATACTGTCTGAAATTTAATCAATTATATAGTTTTGTATACAGTTGAGAGGATGCGCGAAGATTGTTTTTCATATGTTCAGGAGAATGAGGTGATCCGTTTCTAGCCTAAATGAATATAGCACTATCCAAGTTTTAAGAAGTGAAAGCTTTATGAAGGGTGTGCTGATTGGTGTTCCTAAGGCATGAGTTCCGGGTTTGCCAGCGGCGTCCGCAGCCTGTCTGGGCTGGATTCTTGCTGGGATCCTGGGGAGGTTCCCGAATAAGGGCTGCCTGGAACGGACGTTGTCTTGCCGAACCGGAGATCCAGGAATTGATTCGCGGCCACCAACAATTTCCTTCAGGGTAGTCTCGCTGATGTTTTCTTGGAGGATCCGCGTGATGTTGGACTTATTTCTTGCTAAATCGATGTTGTAGTCTTCTCGTTGTTTCTTAATAAGTTCCATACATCTTTTTGACATCGAAGTATCTAGCGATGTTGTTGAGTTCTCTCCCCGCTCACGACTAACAAGTCCGTGATGACTATTAGGAATCTTTTTCTCCGAATGGACTACAGGTATGGTCCCATAAAGTCTATGGAAATCACCTTCCAAGGGTGCGTGCGTTTGTGTGCACTAAATAGCGTATTTGTTACTCCTCACAATTTTTATGGTGACTGCATGGACATGTTGTTTGACTGCTTTGGATAATTTTACCCAAGCGTATTATCTCCTAAGTGCTTGAAGGTGTGTTAATTGCTCCTGGGTGTTCTGCTTCGTCATGGCTATGGATATGGTTAAGGTGTTCTGGCTGCATTTCCTTTGGGACTACCAGTTTCAATCCTTCTTCTGTATGCTCCCTGTAGATAATGTTATGTTTGTAGAGCTGGTACCTTTTCGCAAGTTTTTCTTGTCTTGTTCGATGGGCTTCAGGCATCTCGTTGACTCTATTTAACAATAGTACCCTCTTCTGTATGTCCTTGTCCATACGTTGCGTTTTTATTACCTTGTTTGAGAGTGTCTGACTGGGTGGCTCCTGTAGGAGAGTGTGTCAATAGTGTGGACCTCTCTCAAGATGTGAGGGAATCATTATGTCACTCTCCAGTATGTTATGAGAAGCTCATTTGTGTGTGTGTGGGGTGGGGGTGGGGGGGAGGAGGTGTCTCGTTTTATTATCCCAGTGTGTGCTGTGTGTCTAAGGACTGTTCTTGAAGCAGTAAGAACCATCCGGATAGTTTTGAATTTTCATTTTTCATTTAATGGAGCCGGTTCGTGCGTTTGGAGTTCATCCTTAAAGTGAAGGTCTGGTCAAGATAGATATGAAAGTGCTTGATAGCCTGTATGATTGCGATACACTCTTATGTTTATTGCAATAATATTTTCGTTCATTGGGTGATAGTTTGGCAATATCATATGATATTATTTTATTCTCGTGGTCCTTTTTCTGGAACGGTATGGCTCCCATTTATATGCTTCTGCCATCTGCTTATAGAACGTAGGGGAGGTCTTTATCTGGTCGGTGCAATGGTTGGATGTTTAGGAATGACTTCTTGGTATTTTTGAAAAGCTCTTCTTCTTATTTCACTTTACAACTCAACTTTTGGTTGCTTACCATCCTGGGTGGGAGTGGGCCGATGGCTTTTGCTAGGTGAAGGATGGATTCCCCAACCAGTTACACTGGCCAAGAATGGTTCTAACAGCTTTTTGTTTTGCTGGGTGGATTATTCTTGAATCACCCTAATCTTATCTGATTGTAGCTTGTTTCGTTTGGTGGTGATAATGTGTCTCAAATATTTCAAGGCAGCCTTCTAGATTTTCTCTCACTTCTCCATCGATGCAGAGAGTTTGTATGGATCTCATTTTTCCAGGATTTTCTTCAGGGGATTGAGATGTTCTTCATTTGTGTTTGAGAATACAATGATATTGTCCATTCATGCAAAAAAGACTTGCCTTGGTGTTCCGTTAGTACTTGTTGACTCACCATACTTCGAAATGTTCCAAGTGCTCTTTTAAGACCGAATGGCATGACTCTGAATTGGTAGGATCACACGTCTGGGGTTGGGGGGGGGGGGGGGGGGCGGAATGTGGACAGGAGTTTGGATGAAGAGTCTACTAGGATTTTTCAGTAGCTTGCCTTTAATCCCAGGCTGTATCCGAATAGTCCAAGGCTCCCTAATCGGACCCTTGAGTCTTAGACTTGATGTAGTCTTGATGATTTTACACTTCTCGCGCTGTTCATAGCGAAGACTGAATCAAACTATTCTAACGGCATAGGCATCCTTCGTGACTATTAGGACAGATCTGCACTTGGTCACGTGACTGCCAATGGAGTTATCAAGGGCACGAGTCAAGACGATGCCACATAAGTAGACTATTCGGATACAGCCTCAGTATGCTGAAGACCTGGGCTGTTTAGATCTCTTGGAGGATATGGGGGATATGCACCCTGAGTAAATTATTGTCTACAATGATGGCTTTTAGAGTGTGATAATCTATGCAGAAATTTGGTGTTTTTTCGGGCTTTTCTACGAGGACTAAGGAACTCTGCTAGTTTAGAGTACTCTATTTTATTACGTGGCTGTGAAGCATCTCCTTGAGTTAGTGTTGTATTATCCTTTTTTGGGGTTAAGGGGGGGGGATAGATTGGTAGTTTGGTCCTCTGACATGGCGTTGATCCTTGACGTTGATTGCATGAGACGTGTAGTTGGTTATGTTGTTCTTCACGCTATCAGGGCTTGGAATAGTTTATCTTATGTCGATGATACAAATCCATGTTTTACGGTTTCCAATTTTAATTGGGTGGGGGTGTCTTCTACGACCCAATATATCTTCTCTTAGCTTATTTTTTCCGATGCATGATTGGTTTTTGAGAGCCTGTAATGGCTTTGCTGAGGTAGATTGAAGTACATTGTGAGTTTCCTATGCTCATGTCCAGCTAGCAGCTTCCTCTGATCTTGAGCTCTGCATTTGTCTTCCCATGTTCCACGATTGTGGGGTTGAGCTAAAACTTATTCTTCAGTAGATTACCAAAGACGGATTTTTTAGGAAATTAGTAGACTAGCCTGAATCCACTACTGCAATGAAAGATACGATGTGTATAGAGGTATTCTAGGGATTCCCATCGGAGAATATGTTTCTAAGACGGCCTGTTCTTAGGGGTGAGGATTAGTCGATATCTTGATTTCTCATTTATTCTGGTGAGGACAGCGCAATCTTTATGAAAATATAGTAGTTGTATGGTGGAACTGTGTGAATATCTCTCAAGCTGTAAGGTTTGGAATCCTTGTTGGCACAAAGGTAGTGTGAGGGACACAGGTCTCTCTGAACTGCTTGTGCTTGATCTTGGAATTGATCGAGGTAGGAGGAAGACACTAAAGTGAAGAAGGGCCTTGTGGTAGGGTGTTGAAGTTCAATGACCATTGGTAGTACGCGCTCCTCTGGGGTGGGAAGAGTTTTTTTTTATTTTTTTATCAAATTGAACTTGTCCACGAGTTTATATCTGGTCTGAGCTTCTCCGTACAATTCGGCGTTTAATTTGACATTGATGTGTTGGGAGTCAAATAGGTTTTTGAGATTGCTGCTCAAATTGTTCTCGGGTGTAAAATAGCTCTCACAGAACTTCCACCAGTGGGCATCTTTGTGATAGATTCGTTCTTATATTATGGTGGGCCATAATTCGTTAGGGTTTCCCTTATGACTGGATAGTGGTTTTGCATTGTTGTATGAATCTGTTTGGGTTCTCGTGGACCTGTTCCGTAAGGTGGTAGGTTTGTATGGCAGCTCAGGGTTTGGACTTTCGCATGATTGAAGAAACTGTTTGGTTTTCTGTTGATGTTCCCATAGTTAGTTCTTTTCTTGCTTGTCCGCAGTTTTTGCATTTGTACTTGTACTGTAGTCCTGCTCTGTCTCTTTCCGTGTTTTTCCATCCAATGCAGATGAAGTGGAGCCACTTGTTCTACATATAACAGTATGAGGCTTGTTCACCACTTGTTGGACACTCTGAGATTCCACAATAATTTCTTGTTCTTCGTGCATCTTCATATCTGGGAAGGTGTGATTGTCTGCACTGTGGCCTAGAATATGGATCGAAGCAAGGGCGTGGAAAGGTGGTGGTCCGGACCCCCTGGGATTAACTGTAACCCCTGGAATTTGTTGGACGCCCCTTTGAAGGGTGTCCACAAATACATACAAACACCTAATGTTTAAGTTTTTTAATCTTACTACAATTTTAATTGTATATCTCATCAACCAAATATTAGTTAATGCATATTTTAATAGACATCTTCAAGATACACCTTGTAAAACTCCCAATTGTAAAATTAGCTATGTCAACATTTCGAATACTGTCCTTCTTTTCTCATACATCCATATGGTATTGAAAAACAAAGGAAGCTTCTTGGAATGAGCTGAGTATGTGGGTCCAAGAAAAGGAGGAAAACATTTTTGCTATCACCTGTAATATCCTACTTGAGGAATCATTCTGAGAAAAGAGTAGCTTAAATAACAGAACAACGGTTAGAAGTGGAGTTTGTAGCTTATGTAGGTAGTACCTTCCCCCATCCATCATCGCAACATATCCTTTTACTCAAAACATTATTTTATAACCATGAAAAATTTGAAATAAAAGGCAGGGTTGGAGAGGGGGGAGGGAGGAGGCCAGTCCGGACCCCTAGAATTTGTTAGCGGACCCCCCTAGAAAAAGTAGTTTTCTACGACCTTGGCTCGAAGACCTTTGTGCGTGTGTGTGTGTGTGTGTGTGTGAGAGAGAGAGAGAGAGGCATGAAGGACGGAAATGTATGTGTGTGGGTGCCACCGAATTTATGCTGATCTGGAAAAAAGAATTCTTGAGAATTTGTAGATATATGGGTCTATGAGTGACATCTATCACTCTTATTTGGAATATTTTGTGTTCAGTCAAGCCCTACGTTGGACGCCATTCGTTATTTTCTCATTTTTAAAATTTATTTATTTGAGGAATTTAACGTGCACTTTTTGAATCACTACACGACTTAAGCCCATCACACACGGTGCAGGTTCATTGTTAAATTGCCTGCTGGATTTCACTGATCGTTGCTATGCGTGTTGCGCTGCTGGGTTGGCTTCATACGAGGCTCGCCATCTGCAGATCATGCAACTAGTCTAGAGGAGAGCCGCGAGAGACCCTGGTCACGTGACTGAAGGCTGCTCTTTGATTGTTGGTTTACCTTCACAGGGAACAGGGAATCAAACACGAAAAATAGCACGGGACCTATCAAGGGAAATCAGCAGGCTAAACAGAAGCCTAGCCATCAGTGACGTCATTTTCCAGCAGCGTGCCCTGCTCAGCACCGAGCAATCGATCTAGCAACGAATCCTACACCGTGTGTGGCGGGCTTTATAGATTAACTTAAATCTAGAGCAGACACAACATGTAGCCTTCGGCCGTTAATTCATGACGAAAAAACACATTTCTCTAATGATAACATTTCTCAGCCATATCGGTATCAAAATATGGGACCTTTAGCTCAGTAGACAGACAAGCTACCAACTGAGCGGAAGTATCGAGTCTCTTTTTTGTTGTTTCATCTCGTGTTTGGTTGGCTAGCTCTTTAGGATATGGGCGTATGGCGTGAGGCTGAACTCCTACAATTTGGCCAGAATTCGTCTTGTCCCAAAATTGAAGCGAAGTCCCACTGAAAGTGTTCTCAACTGATGAGGAAGATCTTGGCAATTTTTTTCCTGAGAGAACTGTCACCTTTACAGATTCAAGGGAGGTCTAGCTGCTGAGGCATCAGAGACTCGAAGATACAGCCGGGGGGTCCAAAAGGCGTAAGAAGTGTGGGGTTCCTTAGGACGAGGTTCGGAGGAAGTTTGAAGTCATCTGGAGTAGTTGGTATAGGCGAAATAGGAGATTATTAAAGGGCTCTTAGCATGGGTTTAGGTTGGTGCAGGGTTTAGGGATTGAGCTTGATTGAAGTATTTTCTTCACCGAGTTCCGCACCTTTTGGAACTCAGCATGTCATGGTTCCTCGATGTGCGTCGTTTCTAGGGGTTTGTCCTATCAGTATCCATGTTGTGAATCTTAGTCCCGTAAGCCTGTCTACCCCGTGGCGGGATTCATGGGCTGTTTTCAAGGACGCGGCCGGGAGTGTACAGTACCAAGGAAGGAAGCAGCTTGGTCGGCGCTACCTTTGAGTGAGAATAGATTAAGAATGTGTTTTTGCTTTCTCTAAGCGGAGAGAATGAGCTAAACACGACACACCATTAATGTGTTATTGTGTTTAAGAGTTTTAAATATACATAATATTCAGAGTATTTTGGCTATGTAATTTACTAGAGACACTCACTTTTACTATTAGTTATTTTCTGAAAATTGAAAAATGACACCTGGACACGGGAATCGAACCCGGGACCAGGTGTCCAGGTGTCATTTTTAAATTTTCAGAATATAATATCTATATAGATAATTCTTCACTAAAAAGCATAAATAATAGCTTCGGCTATTTGATTCTAAGCATTAGTTATTTATTTAATTTAGTTGAAGCGTTTGACGTGCACTTTCTGACTCGACTGATTATATCAGCACACGAGAATTTCTATGAGCGAGTACGAAAGGATATATCAATTTTGCTGGGAAAGATATTTTTACATAACTTCCAGGGTTCTTTACCATACCATAATCGACGTGGGACCGACGTCTTTACTTTCCCTCCGGAAGAAGTTGTACTATGAATTTTAACTGTTCAAGAAAAATCCATCGACCCGCGTTTGGTTTGAACCGACGAACATCAGATCCTGAGATGAGTACTTTACCCCAAGATCACCAAGCTAGACTGGTCTTGTTTCTAGTTTAAATCTTTCTTGCGTATCACTATGTTTTAAACACTGTGCTTAGTTCGTTTTATCAAAGAAATAATTAAATTTTAAATTTTCAACTTTTGTTTGATAACTTTTTTCTTTACTTCTCTTGTACTCAAACCATGGTAGAAAATTCTTTATTTTTATCTATTTTATATCTTTTTAAAATTATATGGTATTCAAAAAAAACCTCTTGTGGATAGTAGCCTAGTTTTAAATAAGCACAAGTTACAACCATTAGTACTTTAAGGATTATTAGTTTCCTCTGCTCCGATGTTATACGGACATAAGAGTTCGATTACTCCATAAGACCGATGCTAAACAGCTATAGCTCTCACATTCGACACCAAGTAGCTACAGGGTTGAACTGAAACTATCAAACTAGGATCAGTTGGATAACTTCAGAGAGTTAACTTTCCCTCCGTTCCCTCCTATCAGGGGCACCCGCAGGGCGGGGTTACCAGGGGCTATTGCCCCTCATGAGGACTGAAACTCTGTGGTTGTATAAATATTAGACGTAGGCTAATCCCGCCCAACACTAGCGCTCAAACAGTGCCCTAGCCAACAGAAAGTTATAGAATATAACTAACAAACTAATTACTAGCGCCCGCCACCAGGCCACATGCTAACTTTAGGGTTGATAGTTTGGCGCATGCGCGAGCAATTACAACAGCATTCGCCATTCAAATCGTCAAGATCAAGTGTCCACTCACGAATTTGGATAGATTTGAAATTTATTTTTATGGTGTATCTTATTTTCAGAAGACAAGGCTTTCCTTGAAAAGCATCTTTTGAGGTTTCAATTTAATTTTTTTTTTTCTGAGGGAGGACCCCCGAACCGCTCTCCTTACTGGGTGTTATTACATACCCCCCGTTTTGCCCCCGCCTGGAGAAAAATCCTGCGGGCACCCTTGCCCCTCTCGCCAAAGCTACTTGTTTGTCCTAATAGTTATCCTTTTAGCTTAAATGTTTACAAGCTCTATTTATAGACTTCACTTAACCATTTAGAATGTTGCCAGTAAAGTAGTAGAAAATAATGTGAACTAATTCAAACACAATTCAACTGTAAGCTTGCGACGAGTCTATGGAGTTTTAGTACTGTTATTTTAATTAATTAATTATTAATTATTATTTTTATTATTATTTATTTATGGACTTAACAAGCGCAACCTAAATAAAATTAAATATTTGTTTCTAGAAATAAGGATCAAAAATAATGGATATTACCTAATATGTTACGCAATCATTAAATTGGATTTGTGCATGTTATTTTTATTTTATTTTCATCACCGCATCTTACTAACTGTTCAGGTTCAGTTTCAGGTTTATGTAAATATTATAAATTGGGCGAGTTTTGTCTGGAATTCATTTCTTAATTTTAGTAAACATTTGTATCACTATTAGTAATGTGCTATGCATGAATATAGGCCCAGCCAAGGAGGGCTACTCTCCAATCTGAGACTGTGTTGACTGGTAACAAGGTCACTCTCCAATCTGATACTGTGTTGACTGGTAACAAGGTCACTCTCCAATCTGAGACTGTGTTGACTGATAAAAAGGTCACTCTTCAATCTGAGACTGTGCTGACTGGTAATAACAAGGTCACTCTCCAATCTGAGACTGTGTTGACTGGTAATAACAAGGTCACTCTCCAATCTGAGACTGTGCTGACTGGTAACAAGGTCACTCTCCAATCTGAGACTGTGTTGACTGGTAACAAGGTCACTCTCCAATCTGAGACTGTGTTGACTGGTAACAAGGTCACTCTCCAATCTGATACTGTGTTGACTGGTAACAAGGTCACTCTCCAATCTGAGACTGTGTTGACTGATAAAAAGGTCACTCTTCAATCTGAGACTGTGCTGACTGGTAATAACAAGGTCACTCTCCAATCTGAGACTGTGTTGACTGGTATAACAAGGTCACTCTCCAATCTGAGACTGTGCTGACTGGTAACAAGGTCACTCTCCAATCTGAGACTGTGTTGACTGGTAACAAGGTCACTCTCCAATCTGATACTGTGTTGACTGGTAACAAGGTCACTCTCCAATCTTAAACTGTGTTGACTGGTAACAAGGTCACTCTTCAATCTGAGACTGTGCTGACTGGTAACAAGGTTACCCTCCAATCTGAGACTGTGTTGACTGGTAACACGCACACTCTCCAATCTGAGAC
The DNA here is from genome assembly GCA_039000515.1 of Timema cristinae. Taxonomy (NCBI): domain Eukaryota; kingdom Metazoa; phylum Arthropoda; class Insecta; order Phasmatodea; family Timematidae; genus Timema; species Timema cristinae. The sequence goes on along the minus strand of JBCFYV010011172.1, from coordinate 50,935,259 downwards.
TGTGTTGACTGGTAAAAAGGTCACTCTTCAATCTGAGACTGTATTGACTGGTAACAAGGTCATTCTCCAATCTGAGACTGTGTTGACTGGTAACAAGGTCACTCTTCAATCTGAGACTGTGTTGACTGGTAACAAGGTCACTCTCCAATCTGAGACTGTGCTGACTGGTAAAAGGGTCACTCTCCAATCTGAGACTGTGTTGGATGATAAGCTCAATCTCCAATCTGAGATGTCAGGCTCATCAAGTCTAGCTTGAGGGTGATGGGGAGGGAAGGGCTTAAATCTCGACCGGGTGTACTGAGTGTTCTTCCCCTCTAAATGGTTTTCCACTCTCTCTTCACGAAAATGTTTTTACATTTCCTGTAATATTATACTTTGCTCATCTCCACCCCAATAATATCATTACTAAATGCGTATAGATAGGATGGGTAGTAAGATGTGGCGGGGAAAAGATATTGGATTTATGATTTTGGTTAAGATTTTGTGCCATTTAAAAATATGTTAGATAATACATTTGGACACGGCAATCGAACTTGTGATAGATTATTCCATCCTGCGACATTTAGCCAACTGGTGTGTCAATTCTATTTCGCTCATATCCGAGGCTTTAGTTCATTTGGTAATGCGTTGATCTAAGGATCCTAGATTCGATTCCAGGCATGGTCAAAAATCGGCTAAATTGAGGCTTTACCTTTATCAGTAAATAATTAACTACCGGTGGGCATGATTATGTGTTTGATGTAGAGCTAAGTTAGTTTTGTAATTCATGTATTGATAGTATTAGTCAGTTCAGAAAGTACTCAACAAATACCCCAAATAAATATGAGTCGTACCGACACCGAGGTTAAAAATTGCCAAAGATAACTTTCTTGCTTGTTCAAATTCCAGGGTCTTAAAACAGGTTTCTTGCAGGAAAGGCCTTCCAGAACATCCTTATTACTAAAATCAGCTCAAAACCCTATTTTATGGACTAAATTGCCTTTTTTTTTAACACCAGAAACACTGTATTGATAGCCTATTTCACGACCGATTAACCGGGAAATCTATACTTATAAAATAACATGTCCTGACTGACTGACTGACTGACTGACTGATTCATCATCGCCGAGCGCCAACTATTAAGGCTACAAGCATGAAATTCGGACTGTATATTGATTTTGTTATGTAGGCACCCACTAAGAAAGGATTTTAGAAAATTCCACCTCAAAGGGGTCAAAATAGGGGATGATAATATGTATGATAATATGTATGAAAGTCCGTCATTTTGAAAGTTACATAAAAAAATTTATATTTCGGTTATTGACGTAAAACAAATAAATACGTGTTTCAGGAATTTTGGAAATTTTATTTAATAAGGGATGAAAAAGGGGGTGAAAGTTTGTATCGGACTTGCATTATTTTTGATCTGAGGTCAAGTTATGGTCATCAACGTAACGTAATATTTTAAATTAATCTGTAAATACATATGTATATTTTCGTATTTGTATATAATCAACTTCCACGCGAGCAAAGCCGCGGGCAACAGCTATCTAGTTAGATATATGATTAGGTACACTCGAACCAGAATACGTATCGAAGTTCGGATTTTGGCTTTCTTGATAAAAGCGATTTATTTTTATTTTCCAACGTTTGTTTAAAACTTTTTAAAAATCTGGTAAAACTGTTTAACTGCTTTATTCTATAAAATACATACAATCGAACCTGACTCAACGCCTGGTTTTAGCTGCATTACCTAGTACCTACTTAGGGCCTAAGTTAGATGTTATCTGTGAGGTGAGATGGGCTCTAAATAGCATTCATTAGCTATCGCAATTTAAAATATAATTGCGGCTTTCCTATTGAAAATGTTGCCAGCTTTGATGATCCACGAATATGAATGCTTTTATCATTAAAAAAGAAAATTAATCTCGATTTGGTATAACTCTAGAAATTGCTTTTGAAAGAAATAGTCATTTTCTAAAAATTGCCGTTTTCCTTTAGAATATTTTAGGAAAGTGACATCCTTTTGGCATATTTTCGTTGTATAAGCTTTAATTTTTCAAAATATTTTAATTATTAAAATCTGTCTGGCTAAACTTGGGTAATAATTGTTGAAAGGATTAGCTTCATATTTTAAATATATAGATTCAGGTTAGTCCAGTGATCAGGATTATACCATACTCATTGTGTTAAGAAACAGTATAAAGTGGATCAAAAAACAGCCACGGTGAGTAATTGTTTGATTTTAATGCTGTCGATTTTATTAATCACTTCTTGACTATCAGTTCGGACTACCTGCACATTTAAATTAACGGGATAGGGACCGAAAAATCCGTTAAGGATATAAAATATACTGAGTAAATCTGGTAAATATTAGAATCCCGACCTCCCTGTTGTCACCGACAAGACAAATAAGACTATATACTTACGCCTTTGTCCGAATACACGCCGGTGCGGTTTGCTGCCTAAATAAACAAGTTATTTGTTCAGGATCAAAAAATAATTATGGATACCAATTGGTTCAGATTCTGTGGTGTTCACAAACCTTCTCTAGATACTCATTTCCAAAAACCTTATTAGAGTATAACCAGAGGAAAATAAGGCATCACAACTTGAAAGGACCTTTCAAAAAAGAAAACCATTGATAAACTGTTTTATTTTCAAGGAAACTAATTCATGTTGGGGGAATAGATTTTCCCAAAAAGAAAAGTTTTTAGGAAGTGAGTGAGTTTTTCAATGAAGTTAATCCATAATGAGTTGAAGGGATTTTCCCAAAAAGGAAAACATTGATGAAGGGGGTAAGTTATTCAAATAGAATTAGTCCATCGTGGGGTGAATGGATTTTCAAAAAAAGAAAAGCGTTGATGAAAGTGGGTAAGTTTTTCAATGAAGTTAGTCTGTGAGGGGTTGAGTTGATTTTCCCAGAAAAGAAGCATTAATAAACTGAGTCAATTGTTCGAGTAAATTTGACCTATGATAGGAGTGAGTTATCCAAGACATATGTTCACGACACTTTTCTAAAGTTATTATTGACTCACTCTTATTATGTTAAGTTTGTATAGTTATGGATGGATCTTTTAAATATTTTCAAACTCAACAACTGGTACATACTCGTATATTGGACTCTCAGTGCTAGCCAAGGGTCTAAGTAACTATACTTGCTTTCCAATTGTGTTCCAGTGGCATATGCAAGATTGTGAAAAGGGAGAGGAGCTACATGTTTTTTTTAAACATTGGCCAGTTATATAAGCTATTCAAAAAGTATATTCATGGTTTTAATGGTCAAATAAAAACCATTAAAACATGATTTTTTTATAGCAAATTTTTTATTTACTATAATATATACGAGACTGAATTAGTAATAAACAAAATTTGTTTGCTTATATTTTTATACAATACGATATGCTATTGTTATGATTCGTACTGGTGTAGTAATGTTATGAGTACAAAATCAAAACATTGCCCTAGGCGTAGGGAGAATTTAATTTTGGGAGGAGGGGTGTGTGTGTGTGTTAAAAATCTTAATTTTATGATGTGATGCTAAAACTTACCATTTAACTCTAAGAAATTAGAACAGTGTTACTTTATATAATAGGAGTGGAACTTTATTTGTGTGAGAGAGGAAGGTCTAAGTAACAAAAATGTTTTTTAGGGTCTCTAACCTACTTTCCCCCAATTAATATTAGAAAATTGAATGCTCCTAGAAGCTATTAGTAGAATCCTTGTTTGCAGAGTTTTTGAAAATTGTATGCTTTTTAAAAGCTATTTAAAATTGCAACACCCCTTACATTTTTTAAAATTTGAATACTCCTAGAGGCTATTTGGTGTAGTTTCCTTCGGCAACATTTTGAAAATTGAATGCCTCTAAAATATATTTTAAGAAGTACTCACCAAAATATTTTTTATAAATTAGATTTCCTATAATCTATTTGAAAAGGTCCCCACCCAGAATGTTTTTAAAATTTGGATGCCCCTAGAATCTATTTAAAATGTTCTTCGCCTGTTTTTTTTTGTTTTTATTAATTAGATGCCACTGGAAGCTATCTGAAGTAGTTTTGCAATAGCAAAATTTTAAAACTGCATGCCCTTGGAAGCTATTTGAAGTGCCCTCGTTACAGGTGTATATATATTTAAAAAAATAATTAAACGCCTCTTGAATCTATTTGTAGTGAATGATCCTTCCTTGGGAACGTTTTGAAAAGTTAATGTATCTATAAGTTATTTGAAATTTGATGCAAAGCTATCTTTAAGCTTCATATTAAAAACTTTGAACAATTTCGGGGGGTGTATTGAACCTCTTAAACCCCCTTCCTACGACCACGCACAAAACTAATACGTTTATATTTAATAGTTTAATCAAGAGGCTTAAGGAATAATATGAACATCCTATAGTAGGAAAGGGGGACGAAGTTTCGTGGGTTGTAAGCTCTTGTTTAAAAATAAGATGGGTGCCCTTTTGGGGCACTGCTTTGCGATAGCCACTGATTGTTTAGTTTAGATCAATTAGGTATTTGCAACTTGCAAGCTATTATAGATTAAAGGGCATTCCCAAAATATTATAAGTGGGCTTGAGGCCTCCTCACCCTCCCAGCCCCAATCGCCACCGTAAATACGCTACTTATCTTGGCTGTGCTTTTTCCATCCTTTCTACACGAAGATGCGGCTGAATTTCCTTTTAGACACATTTTTTTGAGAACATTTGACAGTAGCCATCGTGTTGGACAAATAACTAGTTAAGATTTTTTTTAAAATTCCTGTGGCCTTTGTAATTATAGCGTCGTATCAAATAAAATAAAAGTTATTAAATTCTATTTACTCATTTGCAGTCTGACTTTAATTAAAAAAACGTTATTTGAAAACTAGAAACTTATTTTGTCACATTGGTGGAAGTAAAAATAACACAATCATGTATTTATATTCTTAGTCCAATTAATAATGTAACCGTGGTTCGGATCCCATGTTAAACTGTGGGTCCTCTATTTCATCTCACAATAACCCTACCATTACACGTAAGCGTAAGTGCGTACAACATGAACGGTTAGTAAGACGCGGTGCTAATATAATAATAATAATAATAATAATAATAATAATAATAATAATAATAACAATAAAATAATAATAATAATAATAATAAATAATGTAAAGAAATATTATACAGTAATACATTAGAAAGTATTATTGGAAGATTTTGATAACTTTTTAATTAATAAATAAAATAAAATATCGCTCTAGAATGCCAAAATTTAGTGACTCAACCAATGTTGTTGGTCGAAAGTGGACTTCTTGTAAAATAAATATCAGGGTTTAAAGTTTTTTGGGGTTTCTTTTATTTATGAGTTTAGCGAAGACATAGCTTGAGTCTCTAGTAGAGGGTAACTCTTTCAGATATAATTATTTATCTTCAACTTTGTCTCCCCAAAGTTGTTGGTGAGAAATGCAATAACAATAGAAAAACAACAAGAGTTTGAAATCAAATAAAAATAATTATTCACATATACCACGTGGTTTGAATGCATTAAGTTATGTTTAATAGGAAGTCATTATATTATAGCTTGTAGCTAACTAGCCAGGTAACAAAAGAATACCCGCCTAGGTGGCGTAGTTAGCTAACGCGCTAGTTTTGTGTTGTGTTAGACTGCCTAGGATGGAGAGATTGAGGTTCGAATATAGCTCAGGTGAACTGGGGGTGGTTTTTCCTAAATGATTTTCCACTTTCTCTCCACGCAAATGTGGGTTCACTTCCTCTATATTCGACCTTCCCAATTCCTAGCCTATTTGCGTAATTAGTACTTAAGCGTATAGCCCGAACGGGTAGTAAGACGTGGTGCTAAATTAAATTAAAATTAAACAAAATAACCACGATTAAAACAAACAGGATATAAATGTAGGTATACGTAAAGTAATAAATAAAATACTTAACAGTATAATATTCTATAATCTACATCGAAAATAAATAAAATAAGTTACATCCAAAACACTAGTTTTAAATAAGAAATATATGTATATATATATTCTTAATTTTACGTATACCCTAAGATGTATTCAACCACAGGTGATTTCTATTGTGTTTTTGAGCAAAGGGTGGCTAATCTGTCTACTCTTTACGGTGTTACGTATCATCACGTATAACAGTTCGTCATAGATGTACCTTCGCTAGAAACGTCGGTGCAAAGGGGAGCCAGATGGGATATGAATCCCTACCCTATTCACTGGGTGTTCAACCGCGCAAGCTATTGTACATAGGTCATTAGCTATCTAATAATAATTATAGATCTGTCTTTACTTGTATACAGGCTATGTTAATATACACATTAAAAAAATGCACTGCTCAAAATAATAATGAAACAATTTATCTATAAACAAGAAACAACAATGAATAAAAATGTGTTAATATTCGGTTTAAGTGTTTTACTGCTATTTCGGTCTGCAAAGTTAATCTAAGGCCATAAAATGAGAAGGGGCGACTCTACAAGAAATGAACCATCACCCGTATGGAAAGAAAACATGTAGAGTAAAAATATAATACGCACTAATATTAATTAATGTAAATAAGTAATAATGAAATAGTTTATTTGCAATGCAAAAAAGGTGATAAACGTTCTTCAAGATAAAAAATATAAGAAAACCTTTATTTAAAGGATAAAGGGGTTTATTAACTATTGTTTCGTTGTTTGAACGAATCAAATATTATGTGTTTTTTTTGGGTGGGGGTTTAGGGGGGGGGGGATAAGTTCACAATCCTTTGTAGATTTTTTTTAGCACCGCGTCTTACTACCTGTTCAGGTTATACGCATTTTATATGTATTAATTAAGTTATGGATGAGGATAGTTGAATTTTTAGAAAGTGTACACACATATGCGTGGGGGGAGAGTGATTTTTTTTAAAATCCACCCTCAGTATACACTTGACCAAGATTAGAACCCTAATCTCCCTGTCATTGGCGGTCTAGTCTAACAAGAGAGAGGCGTCTTTGACCCTGCGGCCACCGATACCGGTCGTAGTTATTTTGATTGATTTGTGTTAAATTAATAATAAGCGCTATTTTTGACTATTATTTATTACATAAACTTCTATTTGGTACATATGTTGTCTGTCATTCAACCAATGCTGCTCGAACACAAAGCAGGCTCATGTAGCATTTTCTTATTTTCAAATAATTCTGACATTTCTATGCTTATTCAAAGTTCATTTCTTTATACATTTGTATATATATATATGACCCCTTAGCTCAGTCGGTAGCATGTTTGTCTATTGAGCTAAGTGTCCCGGGTTCAATTCCCAGCATAGCCGAACAAATTATAATTGATGAACTATGTATGGGTTGCATGGAGTGTGTCCATAGCAAGAAAATCTGGTTTAGAATGTACCTGTGATTTGTTCTCCCACTTTATGTCCTCCATTTGACCAACAGCAGGTAGGCTCTAGTAATAATAATAATAATAATAATAATAATAAATATAATATACTACCCACGTCTTACTACCCGTTCGGCCTAGACGCTTAAGTACTAATTAAGCTGTAGGCTCTACTCTTAATCCAAAGTAATTTCGTTGATACCCGACCAATGATTGTTGTTTGAACTTTTTTAGTTTTGTTTATCAACGCGTTTTATTACATGTTCAGACTATACGCATATGTGATAAATTTTACTTTAAGGCCAGGGCTCCACAGGCAGGAATTTACTGATTCAAAGAGCAGGTTTTTACTGCTAGAAAATAGATCCAACGGTAAATGATGGGAGGTGTCTAAATGCGCTGTAATTTCCTGCGTCAGTCCAAAAAACGCGGCAGTTTCAAAGTCCTACAGCCTGAGAATAGGGCTGGTTCTATTTTTCGAGAAATATCTAGACGCGCGTCTCTGGCTACACACGCGTTAAATTACTGCCCGTGGTTATCCGCATCGATTATGTAGCTAATTTGATTGTTTAATTTTAATTTTGAATGTATCCATAGTATTGTAAGGTATTTATTTGTTAATTTATATAGTTTAAGTTTAGTTTATGTGTATTAATATTTAGGCTAGGTAGATAGATACGATATATTTTTTCTGTCAACCTTAAAAGCACATAGGTGCGTGATGGAATTTGACATTGAACTAATTTCTAAAGCTGAAAAAATAACAATACTAAAATAAACACATACATATATTATGAGAAGCACACCTTTGTAGTTCGTTCTGTTAACGAACTGCTAAGTGAAGATCTGCACGTGAAGCCATCCCACGGCTGCGTACCAGTTATTTTCCCGCTTGTACAAAAACAGGAATTTTACTGCAAATGTAGCCAGTTCCAAATAGAAGCCATTCTAGCTGTAAAAAAAAAACCACTCTTTAAAGTAGTAATACATGCATGTGGAGAGCTAGCCTAACGAGGTAGGGATAAGGAAGGTGGTATCTCATCTACCCACATTTTTGTGTAAGGAGAGTGGAAAATCATTTAAGAAAAATCACTCTCAGTAGACCCGAATAGGATTTGAAACCCGATATCCCCGTGATCAGCAGGTCAGTTTAACACGAATGACCAGTGACGTCTTAGCCCGTTCCACGATTTAGTCTGTAACAATTTTATTCACAAGTATAGTTTAAACTAACTCTTCCTAACCTAACAACGCCTCACGGTACGCCACTGATAAAAATAGTATTTACTTACTGTGTTACTAGCCACTTTTAACTTACAAATTTCCTCTAAAGCGAAAAGAGGTTTTCATTTAAGAGACAAACATTTATTTGGAAATCTAATTTTATCACTATTTTATCAACTACCAGTACCAGTACAGACATACCGAACTATCATAATTTTATTATGCTTTGCTTTCATTAAAGATTAAAATTGATGAGCGCGTTATTTGAAAAATCCTTATGGTAAGAGGCAATAAGGTCTATTTTACCAAAGATCTGCTCTTTTACTAACCATGGCGGAAATAGGACTTTTCCACCAAAGGCTCTTGAAGCCTGTTGACGCTTGTAGATATGGTTTGGCCGTTCTAAAATCTAGCTTGCGCACTGAGGTATAGTGCGTCCAAGATAGCTAGAGCCCTTACTAATTTAAATATGGCGGACAAAAAACACAAAATTGCGTAATTATGAAAAAAATGCAAATACGTTAGAATGAATAATTACTGAACATTGAGTAGTCGTAATCGCTTTTATAAACAAGAGCAAACATGTGGAGACCAATGACCATAATTTTAAATAATAACTAAATGCTTGTGTTTGGCTTTGAATTGTATTCAAATTAATTATGAAAAAGTTTTCTAATGCAGCATATATAATACATATACAATATATTGACTTTAACATATTGATGACATGAGAAAATAAAATAAAAACTATAACTTTATTACATACAAACCTTATAAATTTTAAGTTTATATGTATTGGTTCGAAATCTAACTTACTTGTTAGGTTATATATATTAACTGAAATATAATACTACCTTTATCCAAATACTCTTACATTCTTTTTGAAATTAAGACAAATGCTAAATGCAAAATAATTTGTTTGAAAAAGCTCTTTGATTGTATACATTTGGAGCTGTGAACAATTTTACTTTATTACTTTGTTGTTGTGTAGCATACGAATAGTTTTTCAAGGTTAAACACAGATTCTGATATGCCTATGTGGCCGTGTTCATTTGTAATTTTCTTTTTTGGGATTGGATAGCTGGGAATACTTAACCTATAACATGACCTATAGCACAGAAAAAATGACGCGTAGTATCGGGAAATACGATCTTGGATACAACATAGAAGACCTTGGAAATTTAATTTCTAGCCTCCTACTAGGGTACGTATAAAATAACATGACGTCACAGGAGCGATTGCGTTGTCTTTTTGTTATACACACACGGCAAGCTGTGATTGGCTAAACTCTCGCTTTGACCGCCATTTGACAAGAATGACTCACAGGTGGAGAAAAACGGGTATGAGAGAAAATGGTCGCCCAGCGTGCGAGGCTAACGGCCTAGCACTAGCAGGGGCATTTCCCTTCAGCTTTCAAATTGAAGGGGAGTAAGCTTTGTGTGACGTTCTATACATGAGTAGAACAATAATCTGTGTGTAGATTGTTTATAAGAAGTTATCACTACTATTTTAACGAAGTGTACCCGTTATATATACAAAATGTGATTGTAGATGCTATGTTATTGGTTTGTGGCTGTAAATTTTATGTGTATAGTCGTGATCAGTTAATCTATTACATGGCTAAAAGTACCGTGAAAGTATAATGGCGTTGTCCTCGGTTGCCGCCAGTGCGAATGTGACCAAAACACAAACAGGTAAGAATACTATCCGGAAAGATATTCCCTTATTTCACGTGTTTATTCAAACCTTATGACACGTTGCACAAAATAAAAATGCTTATCAAGGCTATGAGCCTGGCAGCCTGTTAAATAAATGCATACGTATTGAATAAAAAATATTCCCCCTCCCTTTAACATACTATAGAAGTTCCGGGCTGCCTGATCATTACAAATTACGTTTGTTGTAAAACTATCCAAGGTATTCTGAAACTGTAATGGGTTAGAGCTATGATTTTTCCTTCCCCGATGTTGTGACAGTAGCTTACGCTACTTAAATATGCATAGTCTGCTCATGGTAAATAGGACATTTACAATTATAATCCTTTTTTTATATGACCATATTCAGTTTGTTATTTTTAATAGGCATGTACAACATTACTTCTTTCAAACTCTAACCTAGCTCTAACCATATTTCAAATAGTTATAATTAATGTGCTTTAATTTTTCATATTTGAAAATTTAGGTTGAAACCTTATTCTCACATCAACAATGTGTTTAGTTGGGAAATTGTCAGGACTAGGGATAAGCGGTATTACTTTAAATGGAGGAAAAAAACTTAATGTATTTTTGGTTCTGGTAAGCAAGCACATGCTGTTATGAAACTTGATTTAAAACAAACTTTCAAACCATTATTATCACAGTAAACTCACTTTGGTACCCTACACAATAGTTACTGGTTAAAAAACCAAGCTGAATAAAATATCTCATTTGCACACCATATTAGGTAACTTTATACACCTGTGACAACAGCCGTGTCCGAATAGTCCGACGAAGGGCCCTTGGAAGCCATGTGCACTTTAAAGTTGCAATGGCGTCGGCTTAAAGGCCAGAAGTGATTTTTGATAGTGTCTGACTTCTCTTAAAGTGTACAATTGCACCCTTATTGCGCACTTTACTAAGGGGCACATATGACTTGCCTTTTATCACACACTTTAGTTAAACTAGCTTTTTAAATTGAATGAAAGTATTATATATTTTGGGAAAATGGAATAAAACATTCACACACAGTTAAATAAAACTACCATGGTTTGTTCTTTGTTTATATACATGATGTTAAACGGTTAAATTTCTTTTTCTAGTGTAAAAATATCTCTCAAAAGGAAATTTATGTATGAGTAAAATTTGTTTGAGATTAATACTCTACAGATATAAGTAAATTAATCAGGGATATATGTATAATATAATATATATATATATATAATATAATATACATATATATATATATCTAACAATTTCTCTATACATGAAAAAATGTTTGACATGGCTCTCCTTTTGGCGTGTAGCTTTAATTTCTTTATTTATTCAGCAGTCCCTCATTCTAGCAAAATAGTTCAAAACAAAAGATCAACATGTAACTTAAGTAATTTATTTTAGAACTTTCTATAGGCCTATGTATAAAACAACTTGATAGGCCTAGTATAATCGTCAGTTTCCCAAAAATTTTAAAGTTTTTAAAACTGTGATAGGTTTGACCAATTTTGGCTTAAGTTTTCCAAATACGTTTTTTAACAATAACACACAAAGAGGTTAAATAAAGAAATTTAGCTTAATCTCATTTTACTTTTGTCTACTTTTAAGCATATTAAAGTGCCCTCTTTTTATTATGATTATTGTAAAATAACATCAACTGCGTATAATTGATTTTATTATTTACAGGGACAGTGGAACAAACCCTAAGGTTCATATAATTAATGAATATAAATGATAAATATAAATTTGTGCCATAAAAAATGTCACAATTGACATCATTGACAAAAAACAATCAAAATACAATATCATTATCATGGAAACACATGTTTCAGAATTAACCACCAGATGGCTCTAGCTGTACTTTGCTGTACGAAAACTATCATGCACCCTATGTACTTAGGGGCGCCAGAAACATGTTATATTAAAGCTTGCAGTAAAGTGCACAAGTGCGTAGGAGACAGACTATCCAGACATGGTCAACGTTGCAGACAAAACATCTTAAAAATTAAATGTAGGCTACATAAACTATCCCAACTTAACCAAACTGTTAATAGTTTGAGGCACAAAGGGGCACAAAGTTCCTTTGGACTCGTACATTATCTTCTTCATTCAACAAGCGTGTGGTAAAATATCTTATGTTTGAATAATAATCATATTGTTTTATCAAAGCACCGATAATTCATTTAGGCCTATATAAACGTTTTAAAGTCATTTTCAAACAATCTTCTTTCCAAAAAATGCTTAAAAATTACTTATAAAAAAAATTAAAAAATGACCTAAAAATCTAAAATGGCAAAAAAGACCTATAAAATATACATTTCTGCAACCAAGGAATCATAAACAGAGTTTATGGACTTATGAGCATTGTCTCTGATTGAAAAAAAAAAAGACATGCCATCAAAATCCGGGCCCTAGTAATTACGGTATAATCCATTAAACCATAATTTTGTAATATTATCTTTCAGGTACCAAAGTATGTGTATTGGGATTAATTGTTCATTTTGGTTGTGTTTTTGTTTTTATAACAATGTTTTCCAACATTGGGCCTATGTTTGTGTACTAGAACCACGTTTTTTGAGTCTTTTACAATCTGGATCGGGCCTGCTCACTAGTTGCTCAACCGTTTCCCAATACCATGGGCAAGGATGTAACTGAAAACTGAAACGGGACTCCTGTAAGGAAATACTAAAATTAATATTTCACTAGAATTAGTTTATGTATCACCATAGTATGAACCCGTAAGCGAGTTATATAGACCGAGCAGTGACGCCGTTAGCGACGATAGTGCCAAAATACTTACTTATTTCTCTTCACTAGGTTGGGTTTGCTCCCTTCCAGACCCATTGCCTCACAGATACCTAACAAGTTTAATTTATACCCGGTATACAAACACAATAAGCTTCATTATATAAAACTCCTAAATACGCTTTAAGTTATGGACAAGATCTGAAAAACAATTAAATTATAACTTAGAAATGTTTTCAAATATAGTTAGGAACAGTTGTAAACTAATTGACCAGTTCTGTTTCAAATTTATCATTTGGAACTTTGGGTTTCTGGTTCCATGATAACCAATAACTGTCAAATATGTTGACTGAAATTTGCCAGGGACATTCTCTAAACCTTGGCTGAACAGCATATTTATAAGTCCTTCACGAGCTAAGTTTACCTGGATGACAGCACGAAATGTTACTAGAAGTAATCCCTAATATATCACTATCGCCAACAGCTGACATCTATCACTTTGGATGACTGTAATGAAAACAGATGGTAATATATTTATGTGATAGTTAACCACAATAATTTAGGCCAATATTATTTATTATTTATTTGAGGTGGACACAAAGTTTATTTATAGTTTTATTCCCCTTAAAAAAATATTAACACCACTTTCACAAAAACTTCTAACGAACATAGCTTCAAAATGGTGACTGACGAATCTAAACCATGTGATTGAACATAACGGTAAACAAGTTTTTTACAATGATGCAGACACGCAGTTAATGAAAATATTTTATTCAGTTAAATATTTCAAAATACGATAAAATAATCATAAAATCAATTATTGTATGTAAAAAAAAATAACAATTTTCTCTTTTCCAAGTAAATATGATGCCTGTATTAAAATGTATTGATGTGTGCACTATATTACACAAAATCAGTAACGTTCCAAAACGAAAAATAAGTACTTTTAATTATGTTTAAAATATTGTTTCGAGTTGGATAAAAAGAAATTATTTAAAAAAGGAAATAGTATTAGAAAACTGTGATCTTTTACAAGTGTTGGCAACCCAAAACCTAAATATATGATTTTTGAACTGTCATCCAGGTAAAAACCTATCGTGAATGAAATATACATTTTTTTTGGATCTGGTTATCTGTTTAAAGATGATGGTCACTTAAAAATCTGTTTGTCTGCCAAATGTGTGGACCAATTTTAACCAAATTTGGCAGGGATATTCTTTGAGCCTAAGCTGGACGATGTATGTTCATAACTTTTCAATCTTTTCATCCAATTAATTATGGCATTCACTCGCTTTTATAACTCATCTCAAGTGATTTGAATTTATAATTCTAAGGAAGCAATCGAGTAGGAGTGCACATTTATTTGTAAATGTTGACATTGTGAGACCGACGTCTTAAACTGCATGAACAATGGATCTTCTCTATGAATATAATGTATACATATTTGGTTTTCTTTATAATTTGAACCTCAAGGAAAAATAACTCTAAATCCAAAGAAAAACGTTAAGACTAGTAGCTAGTGGTAAAAACAGGAGGAAGAGAGGTCTCCTGTTCACAGAACTACTAGTCAAACAACTATTCACTGGGGAGTTGAGGCTAAGTTAAGGGTAGACATGCTGAGAACAATAACATAGGTTTCAATGACTACCAGTAACCCCAGCTTTAGCCACTGAACTGGTGTGTGTTCATCCGGGTGGTCGGTCGTATACGCTTTCGGTGAATTGACAAGTAAATTCGTCCATAGGAAACCCAAACAGGCAAGTTGGGTATGCGCTAATTATTAGTGTCACCACCCCCTCTCTACTGCTTAAACGTGGGCCTATAATCTGTCAGATTGTGCTATGGCCGAGGATATAGAAAGAGGTGATTATGCACACCTGTGTGGGTTCGTGATTGACGTTTGACTTTGATCGTTAAGGTTTTTGTTAGTACTACTATGTCTATTACAATTGTGATGTTGATAGTAATAAGGATGAAAGAACCTGAAGAATATTTGGAAGCTTGTGACAAAATGAGGTGTAGTCTGTCTGACTCCTTGGTGGTCCCTATATGTTTTCCGAACTTCGGTACCCTGGGCTCGAGCGTTAGCCCTCTACTACAAATACTGATGAACCGGTATCCTAGCCCTTGTAGTCCCAAATTGGGCAGTGAGACCCCTAGACGATATTGTTTAGTTAGCCTAGCCATGATGGCTGGATCCCCTACTTTTTATCCTGCCTCCTGGCCTGGTTTCTAACTAAGGAATGCTGACACGTTAGTGTGATCAGCTCCTCTATTTTATTAGTTTACAGGCTAATCACAACAACCTTCAACACTCTTTTGTTATTCACAATCCATTACACACATGGTCCTGGCAAAGATTTATCTGATTGTCAAACCCTTCCTTCACCTCTGACAAGACATTGTATTAATCAAAACTTGTGAATGTGAGGAATGCCAGGTCTCCACCGCGGTTCGGATTCCAAGTTAAACTGTAGGTCCTCCATTTCATCTCACATTCACCCTACTACTGCACATTAGCGTAAGGGTGTATAACCCGGGACGCGGTGCTAATAATAATAATAATAATAATAATAATAATAATAATAATAATAATCCATTACACACAATATTATACAAACACTCCTTCCAATTTAGGCCGTGTGGTTACAAGTATTTATATGCTTTTAATTTGATTGCATGTCATTAATATTTCATTTGGACCCTTGCACATAGTAAAGATTGGCGAATGTAATCCGGCTGGTCAAATATGCTTTCGGTGGGTGTATCATTTTGTAGTTTATAGGTAAATTCTTCCATAGGAAACCCAAACAGGCAGGTTGGGCATGCACTCATTCTTAGTATTTATATGCATTTAATTTGACTGCATGTCATTCATATTTCATTTGGACCTCTGGACATGGTGCAGGATTGTCCCCCACCCACCTCACTGTGAGCCTGTCATGGTCATTAACTCTCTAGGATAGTGTAGTGACTATTTAACTCTTAGGCTTATTCTGCACAGGCCTACTTCCTTTTGAGATGTTTCCAGCCTGGGATGGGTTCTCGTATATGCTCTCATTTGTGGCAATTTTTCAAATAGTCAAACTAGGTTGTAATTAGAGGGAAATGAGATCACGGTCTAGTGATCAAAAAGCCATAGTGATTTTAATTTACACATATTCCCATGCAATTGCTCACTTTTACAACAAGCTTACAACAAGATATACTAATAAAATATACATATTTTGGTAACTATGGGAAAAAAATTGCTTGGGTAGGCCTAATAAATTATCCAATTCTTGGAATAGACACAAAGTGACCACCATACTAAAGTTTATGACCTTGCCTTGATCTTGTGGACCATCCCCACTCGACCTAACTTTCCAGAGTCTAGCCTCTGGCCCTTCTCCCTCACTTTACCCAAACACCGCCATGATTATAAAATCAGTTAGAAACGAACCCTTTAGTTGGAAACATGTCCATGTATATTGTAGTTGATACAAAATATTGGGGTCCCACACTACTGTGTTGCACATATTGTTTTGTGAAGTTTACGATTCTCAATGCAGGAATATTTTTATGGATTGTCCAAATTATTGGATCTAGGTTTAATCTGCTTTATTCTAATAAGAGGTTTTTCTACTGATAAAATTTGTTTGATTTTATCCAACTAAATTTAACCCTTTTAGTGCCACAAGCCAATGTGATTGGCTCTGCTTTCTACCGTTAAAAGTGCCACAAGCTGATCTGATTAGCTTTTCAGATTTGCACTGCATCATCCGAAAGATAAGGTAGGGGTATATTATTTAACTAGAACAAGGAAATTCCCCTCTATTCTAGAATAGTTTATGAAGATAAAAATGATAAAACAATCTGAAAAATCACATTTTAAATAACACTATGGTGATTTTTTTTGGTATATAATCTTGCAAAAATGGATGAAATAGCTATAGCACATTTTGCATGTGAATTCCATTATAATTATGGCACTAAAACGTTGAACAAAACAACACTCAAAACACATTGAAAAATATGATAAGGGAGGGCTGGCTATTCATTTGGCGGCCTGCGGTTCACATTAGGCTCGCCAAGCGCCGCAGGTTGGTCTGCGGATTGTAAGTCGACTGGAGATACGTCGTATAGTTCAGATAGTATGTAGAAACCAGAAATATCTTCAGTATCCTCCCCCCTCCCTCAAGATCTGGTATCTTTCCCTCCAAGCGCCATCACATAACTGCTGAGCTATATAACAGATTCTTGCTTTTGGCCTTGAACAATGCAGGTGACCCACACCTCTTCCTTCGCCCCTCCATCCAACAGCAGCCGATGTCATATTAATTTATATTTGCCTGGCTTATAGTTTGTGCGTTATTTATAGTACCTTTAGCAGAGTGCTTTGCTTGCAATAGCCTTATTGTAAGTTTTCTAGAATGGCACTTTCTACTTTGAGTAGCAAGAAAAAGGTTTATGATGAAAATTAATATCACTGAAATATATCAATAATATAATATAAAATTAGGTTTCACTCCCACCCCCCTTTAAACTACTAAATTATAATCTAATATTCCAAATTACTGCCAAATTGGAATTAAATGTCTGGCCTGCCAAATATTATGATTTTTTGGAGTGGCTCGCTTGAATAAATAATTGAATAGCCCTTGGATAAGGCGTAGGTAATAAGATAGAGCTGGGGATTTAAGGATTTTGAAACCAGTCTCTCTTCAGGTAGAATAATATTGTGATGATTAATCCCTATGTTAGATTTTTGTTAAATTTTGAAGGATACTTGCTTTAAACATACTAGGTGGATATTTACACTTTTAGAGTCTATTTTGTTTAAATCTGATTTTTTATTTTTTATTTGTACCATGTCTTACTACTCATGTGGACTAATAAAATTAATAATAATAATTAGCACCGCGTCTTACTACCCATTTGGGATATACGCTTTAAGTACTAATTACGCTAATGGATTAGGAATTGGGAAGGTTGAATTAGAGGAAGTGAACCCGCATTTGCGTGGAGGGAGAGTGGAAAACCATTTAGGGGAACCCCCCCCAGTTCACCCGACCGAGATTCGAGCCTCAATCTCCCCGTCCTCAGCAGTCGAGCTCAACACGACAAGCGCGTTAGTCAACTACGCCACCGAGGCAGGTGACTAATAATATTAAATGTGGGAATGAAACTCATCTTCTGAGGCACACCCTTAAAGAGCTTACATGCTTAATGTCTGAGCTTTGTCATTTATTTTCTTTTGACTCTTGACACATTATTACTGTGTAATTTTCCTTGCATCTTTGATAGTAAATTAGGAAAAAAAACCACCTTAAATAACAATCAATGGGTATAAACAACCCCAAACCAAACTTGGAATATTCTCACTTTAGTGTGTCATCTCAAATAGTCTAACCTTATTTCTTGTTTTTTTTTTCCATAGCGTTTATTTACTACCTGTCAATATTTAATTAAACTAGGCCTGATAGATGAAGGTTGAGGAAGGTATCATTTAGAGGAAATACTAAATTTGTTTTTGTGTAGGCGCAATTAAAAGAACACTTTTAAACGAACAGGAGTTTCAATAGCCAAATAAAGGGCTGGATGAATGAATGCCTGCTTCTATAGTTTTTTGAATTTTTTTGGATTCCTTTGAAAATGATTTGAGTTCATTTTTTAATAGCGATGTCTGTTAAGTGCATCTTTCACCCACACTCAAACAAATATTTTTTTATTGCATTAAAGTATGTCCCACAAGTCTCAGCAGGGCTATCCACAACTTATATAGTTTAAAGGACACAGGAAGTAGAGGGTTTTATAAACACTACTGATTAGTGATTAGGTATCTAAAAGGTTATTTGGACTTGATTCAATCAACTCGATTTATTATACCAGAGACTAAGCTCTGCACACTAAATACCTTTATTTTGTTTTTATGACAGTGTTAAAACCTGGTGGAAAATGGCCCCATGTCCTGTGTTGTGGTTAGAGAGAATGCTGGCAACTAAAGTTTATTTGCCACAGGAGTGAGTGGTGGTGACTGACTGACAGCTAGCAAAAGTTACCAGATCTATTCTCATGCATCCATTTGACAAATCCTATGATCTGCAAGATTGTATGTTGAGTTGGGTGTCACTTTAGTCACTCAAAGTTTTCACAACAAACAATTTTTAATTTATTATTCTTTTCTTTTAACTATTTTTACAATATTGAAATACATACTTTAAAATAACCATTTAGATTTTTTTTATGGAAGTGGTGGATGAAATTAGCAAAAATACTTTACAAACAAAACCTTAAAAAAGGCTGGCTTCTTATCATTATTTAAAATGGCGAACCAGCCGAAACAAGGGAGGTTGATGACTTCATACAACAAACTGTGTTTGGTTGTATTCATGTGTTTGTGTTTTCAAAATAAAAACCACAAAACAAAAAAACTTATTGTTTTATTTATATTTATTGTCCTTTCAATAGGTTAAGAAAAAACAACTATACAGTAATCCTTAGAAAAGTATTATTACTATTGACCGTGTTTATTATCACCTTTGATTGATACTATTGTATTACTAGGAAAATATGAACTTTTTCCACATAAGTAACTTTCAACCAATGTTTGCAATAAAAAATCTTCTGCAAGTTGTCATTTACAACCACTTAGACTGTAGGTGATGGTTTAGAACATTGCCTAAATTTTAAGGATTAAATCTGGCACCAGTATTGATTTTCAAGGTCCTTTTGATCTCTCCTGCAGCTGCACCACTAGTGGTTTCAGTGTTAGTTAGATTATTATTATAATTAGCACCGCGTCTTACTACCCGTTCGGGTTATACGCACTTACGCTGTGTAATGGTCGGGTGATTGTGAGATGAAATGAAGGACCTACAGTTTAACGTGGAATCCGAACCACGGTGGAGGCCTGGCATTCCACACATTCACAAGTTGTGATTAATACACATCTTGTAAGAGGTGAAGGAAGGGTTTGGTAATCAGATAAATCTGTGCGGACCAAGGATTGAGCCCCGAACCCCAGCACAGAAGTCTGACACCTTACCCCTAGACCGCCAGGTCACCTGTTAGTTAGAGATATTTCATTGTACATTTATTTTAAAATGGTTTCAACAATAATGTTATATTAATGGTAATTAAAATTACTATCAAGTTTCAGGAGACATGGAGGAGGTTTGAACCTTCCAAATGCCTCTTTTCCCAAGCTTTAGCCTTGCATAAAATTGGGAATTATAGAGTAAATACAATTGGTCTCAAAGTGAAGTAATCTGAGCATTATTAAAATAATTTGTTACACTCTGTGCACGTCACCATAGAACCGCCAAGGAGGCAGTCGTCATACAAAAGTATCTTGGCTTCGTACTTAACTGAGATTTCTTCACGAAACAGTTTGCAGTTTTATAAATATACAGTCTATTTATATGTTTATGTATGATTAAACATGAACATAATCATAGTGTAGTGACAAATTGTGAATTTAACATATCTAAAACTGAGCATCCATATAGGCTAGGCTACAAAATTAAAAATAAACTGATTTACAACAAATTTAATCATATTATGAAAAAATTTGAGCAATTTAAGTTTTTAGCAAGGCATACAAAATATCAGGTGAGTAAATATTATTTTGCATTATCACTAAATTTTTTTAAGTTCCACTGGATTCATTTTAAGATTGTATTATTTGGTAATCTTAAGAATAAAATGTTGGACGAAGTTGGTGACTATTCTTATAACCTATTTTTTAAGCAACAAACCTTTGACATCATTCAAGTTTTAACTCATATCTATATTCACATGGTTTATCCCGTCGCTCTCGTGTTTGACTGAATTGCATATGAAGGGGAGATCAGGACTTGAATCCTGGTTAGATGTTAGTAGGGGTGATTTTCCTTAAATAATTTCTCACATTCACCACACAAATTTGGGCCCATTTATTCTAAAACATTACCTTCCTTATTCCATGAGTGTAATTATTATATCTGTGTAACCCAAATGTTTACCAAGACACTATATATATCACATCTCATAACTTGTTGGGGTTATACGCTTATGTACTAATTACACTAATATTCTTTAGAGATTGTGACTTATATTTAATATTTGATTTGGAGGAGGTAATGTGTGTGTGGAGGGAGAATGTAAAATCACTTTAGAAAATCACCATCACTTTACCCGACCAAGAGTCAAACTTCAATCTCCTATTAATCGGCAATTTAGTCTACACGTGAGTAGCACCTTAGACCATGGGGCCACCTAAGCAGGTAAGATACAATACAAAATAAATAAAACATATTACAATATATACCTTCAGTTAGCCTGGTTGGTAGAAAGCTTATCTTACATGGTTCCATTATGAGGTTAGTCATATCTAAGAATGCTATTACCTTTCAGGTAAAATGGAGTGTACATGCTACATTGTTGCCTAACATAGCATTAGAGATATATGTATACCATGAAAAAAAAACTTTTCATACTTGCTACTAGTTGTCATATTTCTCAATAATTACATTTTAAAATGAATTATCTCCAGGGTAGCCTAGACGTATTGTAGGATTATAGTAGGAAGAAAAATTCAAATATTTAGTGTTTTTGCTGTCAACGTTGATAATATTTTACAAAATTCCATCTATCAAAATGACAGCTATACACCACACGACTTGCCACATGAATATACAGTAGCCTAGTTTTCTTCATACTATAATAATACCAGTTCATTCTTGGCAATTTTGTTATTTTCACAAAATTTAAGTGTTACTAAAGCATTTCTGTGTTGCTCTGGATCAATTTTTTCTTTTTTGTAATTTGATAAATTGTTTAAACTATGCAAATATTTTCCTATTTACTTATAAAATAATGTAGTTTGATGTAATATGCTGTGTAGTTTAGTTTTCAATAAAGTTTATTAGGATCATTATCTTTGTGAAAAATTGTTTTCTGAAATATCATGCTAGGGGAAGTAAATCATTCAGCTTTGTGACTATACATTAAAAACGGTGTGCACTTTTAAGTATGTATATAGGTTGAAACTCTAAGTTTGGCACCTTGGGAGATGATATGTGCCAGACCACGGAATTTGACTCCTAAGAACTCTGAATATGTGATGCGACCCAGGAAAACATGCCTCATGTTGCTCGAAGAAATAGTTCAATAGAGTGTAAAATGTCATTTTGGGTTGAAATTGATGGGTTTTAGATTTCAGTGCCATCTGTTAGTTTGAAACCTTAACTACGATGTAAACTAGTAAATAGGATCACCACAACACTAATAATAAAATAAATCTAGCTTTAAATAAGGTATTGCGCAGGAAATTAAATCATTCCAGGTGTAGCCATGATGCTAAATTCCCATAGCGACATGAGGCATGGTTTATTGAAAGTTACATATTCAGTGGTAATTGATATCTTTCTATTTTTCAGTATTTCAAACAATAATACAATCAACGCCTTTCAGTTGTTTTAGTGCTGTTTTGCACTGTAATAATTATTAATAAAGTTTTGTAGAAGAAAACAGACTTTTTTCTCAATTCTAGTGATTGATCACACTGTTTTGTGAATTTTGGAAGCTAACACTGGGCCCCAGCACACACCACCAAAGAAGGCTGCACCTCTATAGAGGCAATACCAACTGCACCATTTAGTCCTGTGTTGTGCAAAGTGGTGACGTTTTAATAAATTTGATAGTGATTAATTTTAGTTATTCTTTAATTTGTTAGTGATGGTTCCAGGTAGTTAAAACTATGTCAAAGTTTAGAAAAAGGAGATATTTTAGTCACAATCAGTAAATTTGATAAACTAAGTTAGGATTTTTTTAAATATCAAAGTGCTAACTAAAAAGCAAGATAGAAGAGTAAAAACGATAGTTATAATATTTTAGGAATAATATGGATTCTGTTTCTGTTGGTAAATTTTTTTTTTTCAGTTATTCCTTTTGCTGATAAAAAAATAGACATCTAAATATTTTTTTTGCAGACGAAATGTATTCTCCAATTAAACAGAGCATTTTAGATACCTTATATGGTTAAAAAAAGATTTAATTTTTATGGATATTTCTCTTTTCTTAAACACTGGTGGCCATTTATCGCAAACGGGTAAACATATATATTGATGTTTGAAATATTATAAAAAATGTAATTTTATAGTTAGAGAGGTATTTTTTTAATGTTTAGAATTAAGTTTTCTATTGGTAGAAATAAAAAACAAAAATGATTTTTGTGACATTTAGCCTGTTTTCCTGGGCCACATCACATAATACACCTTTTATACCTAGGTCTTAGACTTACCATATCATTTTAAAAATTTAACACTATGACTTACAAGGTAGAAATAATACGATTATTATTTGTCAAAAAAAAAGTTTCCTATAATACCTGTAATATAAAATCTAAAAGTGATAAGCTTTATCGACTTACATATTTAAATGATGTTGAAACACACATATTGTATACAATAAGTGTATATGAACCAAACAAAAAATATCATTAATGCAGCCAGGTTCAATGTGATATATGTACCCTAATTTTGGTGGAGAGAACAGTAGAAAAAATTCTAACATATTTCTTTGCGGCCAACATTGACAACATTCTACTTTGGGAATTTAAGGGACGTCAGCTTTTTGACAGTTTTTAAAGCAAACTTTTTTTTTTGTTCAAAAGAAATCAAATATTGCTTCAGTACAAACATAGATTTTAATTTTCTTTACATGTTATCAACATTTCTTGAATATCTGTAAAGGGTGTCCTTGAATTTAATGATAACTTTTTCTCTTCATTTAATAAGTTTCTCATTTAATGTGGCTATGCTCATGACAGGTATTAATTTGACAACTGTTAACACCATGTGAAGAAAATTAAAATCTGTTTGCACAGAAGAAATATTTTAATTATTTTGGCAAAAAAAAAACCCTGCAATAACATCAACCTTTTCTCTAGTTTCGTACATCCACACCTTGATTCTGAAAACTCATTGACAAATTTTGCCACTGTTTCAGTATCAGCATTTCGGTTTTCACCATTCTTGGAGTGAAATTCTATGCCTGCCTTTAAACTTTTGTGTAACCACCCTGGCCAATATTCAGTCATGTCTTAAGCTAGTTCTTGATGAAACATTTTGGCTAGCTTCATAAACATTTCACCTGAAATGGCCCACACATCGCCACATCTGAGCTTAAACCACTTTATAAAATTAACTATTTTATGTCCACACTTTTTCCACCATTCCAAGTTTTCCGGCTTTTATTCTCAGCAAAAAACTAAAAATGTGTTCCTTTTGTTTCTTTGTCATAAACTGTTGATGAGCCATTGCCATATAAATCACACAAAGCCTTTAACAAAGTTTCACTTTTTTTTTTTAATAATTCCACCTTATAAAGCATACATAATAATTTATGTTCATGCTTATTAGCACTAGCACCACCTTTCACAATTCTTGGTCTTTTGGAAGACATAATTAAGGGCTAAAATTAAACAAGAATACAAGCCAAAACATGAATGTGTAACCAAAACACTCAGCTGCCAATGTAAGCAACTTTGGCATCTTTGTACTGATAATAGTACCATTTTGGTGACTGCTTCTTAAACTAATGGCGGCAGATTCAAAATGTGTTGGACCGTTGGTTGCCTGACAACAGATCACTGGACTAGAGTGTTTCAACCCGTATTATAATTGTGAAATGAAACAAAATAGAATTATAAGTATCTGAAACTAACTTATTGTCTAAAATAAAAACAATACAAGTATTATTTTCATCACACACTAACTATAAATCAAATATATTTCTAAAACCCTAATGCATTTTGTCTAAGAATTTTTGACAAAATTTGCTTGACTACTTTTCTTATTATACCAAATTTAGTGTATATTACACAAAAGGTCTAGATCAACTTGATTAACTTATTAATTTCCAAATCCTTTTATTTAATGGATATATTGTTGAAATTATTCTGGAAAAACCAATAACTTAAAGGAGGCCTATTTTAAATAAATGAACTGCTATGTTGTCAAGGTGATGAAAGATTCTATAGTCATAGTGATTAAACAAACTAAAACAAATAAGCATCATGTCACACAAACAAAAGAAAAACTAAAGTTTCAATTTGCTGGATTGTTTTATTAATAATAGTGGTCAAAAATTTGCAGAACATTGTTCTAAACACATACTATCAAGTGGGTATTTTATTATATCACAAGAATTATGTTATAGAATCTATATATAGCTTTGAAATACAGGCCTAAGTTTAATTCTGAACAAATAATGTATTTTTATTTGAGGCTTCAAACAACATTTACATGTAGGTTTATTGTTATTAGTTCTATTTTGATGTATGATGGGCTAAGTGCTAATTACCAGCTATTAACACTCACATATGAAACAATATGTGCTGTGTAGTCATATTACATTTATTTTAATTCAATTTAGTCTAATCACATTTTTTCTTTCAAAAAACAATCCAAAGAGAAATGCAAATATGGGTAAATGGGCGAAACGGTGAAACATACATTTGGCTATACATTTTAATGATCTATTATATTGACATTAAATATGAAAGTTAAAATAATACTAGCAAATAGGAAAAATTAATCATTGGAAAAAGTAACACTTCTGGTCTCTTACCAATTTGGAAAATTTTGGTCTGTACATTGTCAGAGCGATTCATAGACAATCTTCTAGTGGCTTATTTCCCAGCGAGGTCTGGGTCTTACACATGCTCTCAACATTAATAATTTAGTTGGTATTATACAAGATCAATACCATATTCTGTTTTGCCCCTCAACTGTTTAGAAGGTTTGGTTTTAAAGTTCTTAATTTGGGTATGCAAATAATTATCAGGGAATTTGGTAAAATATAGTTAAAATACTGAAATATTTGGATGGTAAATTTAACTGAAAGCTTAGGAAAGGTCTTTGGATAGACGAAAAAGTGAACACAAAAATTAAGCACGTTGATTTAAACATGTCTTATTGCCCCTTAAAAGGAAGGGTTTTGAAGCGACATGTTTTTTCCATCAATATTAAATCATCCTGTTTCAAACATGTCACATGACTTCAAGTTAGCTAGTTTGATGAAAAATTAAATTTTGTTAGTCTCTTCGTCACACTATATATAATAAGCTGCCAGGAAAAAATGGGAATTCCTTCTGGAAAACACAGGGAAATACGCAGTAAGAAACCAATGAAAACCCTGATATTGTATTGTATTATACATTTAAGTATCTTGGAATGTTTTCTACTTTATTATTTTAATGCCTACACTTTTTGTATACTTAAAATACTGTAAGTTGAGGATAGTCCCCAGGAAGATTGTGTGCTCTAAGACATGTGGCCCACACACACGTAAAAAATAATTAATTAGTTGTGTGTAGAGTAAGGTCTTTCTGAACTAAAATTACAATTAAAACAAACTCTAAATATATTCTAAAGGCAACAGGCATCCAAATTAAAAAAGAAGTTTACCAACTCCTCACCCACCCATCAAAAATACAACTTTTACCAGCAATGATCACTATCAAAACCTAACTAGTGCCAAACCAACATTCTATTGTTAAATTGATATCTTGAAGCAAGCTTTTCCATAAAATCATTTATTTACACCTTTTTTCAAATTATTACAGGATTTTTGTTAGCTAAACCTATTCATATTTTGATTTTAAGTAAGTTTTGAAGACACAATTGACAAGTTTGTTGGTTGAATTTATTACAGTACCTATTCATAAACACAATTTTAATTATATAAATTTTATATGGTGAGCTAAACTAAGTCTACCTAGGTGAACCCAACCAGATTTTTATGCCTTGAATTTAAGGTTACTTTTTTTTAATGACTCCTGATACTTTTAAGCAAATTTCACTTATTTATAGATATTATGATGCATAACTTGACAATTTCAATCAAGTTCATCTAAGGTGTCGGATGCTTAAAAAAAATGGAACATTCTTTGTTAGATTCTTCTCTTTAATGCTATCTGACCTAATGAACTACAAAAGTCTGTAAAAATTGCATTTATTTGAAAACATTTTTAATAAAAGCTAAAACTGACACTTTGCTTCAATCATATTTTAGACTTAAAATTGGAGAGAACTTTATACGTCCAACACGATCCTAAGTTTGGACTGCAAGAATTTTAAGTAGAATGTGAATACTCAATCTTTGAGTTATTAATTGATGGGTAGTTCAAAATGTAGGGGGGTTGGGGCAAAAACATGGGAACCCTAATTGATTTAGACGGGATATTTTAACTATTTAAACATCTATAAAATCCTGATAACCAGCTATAAAATATAAGTAAAATATTCATTAATATTAGTTATCTTCAGTCATGACTGACTTTAAAAACAACTTGTAGTTAAAGAGGTATGCAACCAGAAATCACTTCTAACATATTTTGTTGTTAAATGAGGGTTATCATGATTTTATCCCGACCCCTCAATTGTTTACTTACCTTTAAGTGATTTTGTCAATTTTGAATTGAAGCATACATGTATGAGAAATAAAGACACAAGACAGATTGATTTGATAGAGTCAACTAAAATTCTGAATGTGAGGGCTCAATAAAGGTGGGAAAACTTGAGATTGAAGGAGATTGTTTGAATATATTTTAAAATCAAAATAATTTACTGCTTAGGTAAAAGGAGGGCTCAGTGTGTGTATGAAGAAAAGTTTAAAAATATTTATTTGAACACAATGATGACATAATTTGCAGACATTTTTGATATGGGGTTTGTGATTTGATTTAAATGTTGAAATTTTCCCATATAAGCTTATTTAATCGGCGTGTGTGAGGGTCACTTTTTAAATGGA
The DNA here is from genome assembly GCA_039000515.1 of Timema cristinae. NCBI lineage: Eukaryota > Metazoa > Arthropoda > Insecta > Phasmatodea > Timematidae > Timema > Timema cristinae. The sequence continues at coordinate 50,907,489 of JBCFYV010011172.1, read as the reverse complement.
AAGCAAAGTCAAAATCAAAGTTATTATTTTTGTCATATAACACCACTTTTAATTTTTAAACTATCCATAAAGTGTATCTGGCTAAATAGAAAGGTTTGTTGTCATCTGAATTAATCTATGCTTATATTATATATGACTTTCACCAGTATGTGGTAAAATATTGTTAAACTTTGCTGTACTAAAAACGATTATTTGTTGAAATATGTCACATTTAGGGAAATATTTTAAATTGGTTCACATAATATCAAAGTTTTTTCTTCCTTTGAAATTATTCTAAGATGTGATATGGGTGTCACGCAAAATCAAAGCGAATGAACTTTAGTGACCTTTGACATTGACATTTTGAAGTTTCCCTACACACCCCTAATATTTTATGGTGGCCTTTTTTTATAACCACTAATTTGTAAAACTATGACTAAATGTTAACAATAACAAATCATCATGGTAAAATACATTTTGGTTATTGCAAGGGGCTAACTTAAAAGTCATCTTTCCAACACCAACCTAGTTTGAAATATTAATTTAAGGAACCTAAAGTTAAACTGTGACAACATGGTTTTAATAGTCACGTTTAATAATGTGCTCCAACAAAGCTAGTTTATATGAAATAATATCGTATAACAGACCAACATGTTTCCAGTTCCACCCGTGAAGATAAAGGAGGAGCGTCCTGATGAGGCTGAAATACGAGAACTGGCCGCAAAAATGGTGGAAGCAAACAAAGCGAAAGCGGCTGCGGCTGCGGCGGCCACCACGATGTCTACCGGTCGCCCTAATATGGTGCAACCTGGTCAAGCCGGCATAATGAGCTATCTCACGAGAAACAACCCTTCTGGGATGAATAAACTGGTAAAAATAACAGATTACACAACAATACATTTAATTTAGATGTCGGTCACCTTGGCTGAGTCTAATCATCTCTGTCCACTGAGCTAAATAAAGGTCCCTGGGTTCGATTCCTGGCATGGTCGAAAAATTTATCATTGATGAAATGAGAGTTTCCTCTTTCAAAATGATGAATTAACAGCCGGGGGCTGGGTATTGTCTCTTCTAGATTTTAACTACTTTAAAAGTCATGTGTTGACATAAAAATCAGTCTGTTCAAAAAGTGCACATTAACAACTACCTTATTTAAATAAAAATAAAATTTAATTTAGATGAAAAAATATTTTGTTAATTCAAAATATATTTCAGCACCCACTTCAATGGTCAAATGGTCTAAGGTGTCACACTTGCAATATACTGTACTACTCATGACTGATAGATCAGGGTTTGAATCCCAGCTGGTTGTACCAAGAGTGGTTTTACCTAAATGGTGTCCCGCTCTTCCATGCAAATATAGGTACACTTTTAAATTCAATCTTCCCTTATCCCTAACACATTGGCATAATTATTACATATGAACAACCCAAATGGGTATTGAGATGAGGTTACAAAAAAAACTTACCAGGATTACACAATTTTTAAGTCAATAATATTTGCTTGTCAAGTGGCTGATTAGAAGCCTTAAATTTAAAATAATTTTATATTTGATTATAACATTTTAAACAAAATTTGTATGGAATAGGTAGGTTAATGCTTATATATAAATTATATTTGTAATTTGAACACACATCTTTACTATCATAAAGACAAGTGTCTTGGGACAAACCTGGACATCTTTGAGGTCAAAAATTTGATAGCATGTGGAAATGCATGGATCTGAGGAGGTACACTATTGCGGTACATTTCCTCGTAAGCTACCCACCTCATTCCTATCACCCATAATATTCTTGTTCTAAACGATAACTAAAAACAACATGGTTTTACAACACCTACACTCTTAGATTGGAATCATTTGTTCAGGTGTAATTTTTCAAATTAACTTTGACCTAATTCTTCTTTAGTTAGAAACAGAAAACACTTTAGTGCTACTAATAATACTTTCATAATCATAATACATATTGCAAGGCCTATTGTATTAAACAGTTACTCGGTCAGTAATTTGTTGACGAGACGAGATGAGACGAGATGTCTGCTTTCAAGGAATATAAAACTGAGAATATACAAAACATTAATTTTACTAGTTTTATATGAGTATGAAACATGTTTTCTTACCTTAAATGATGATTTTTTTTAGTTCGAAAATAAGGTGCTTAAAAAGATGTTTGGTCCAAAAAGGGAAGAAGTTATTGAAAGTGGAGGAGGTTATGTAATGATGAGTTACATAACCTGTATTCATCACAAGGCATTGTTAAGATAATAAAGTCTAGTAGATTATGGTGGGCAGGACATGCAGCATTAACAGTAGAATCTAGAACCATGTTCAGAGTATTGACTGGCAAACCCAATGGGAAGAGGCCATATGGTCAGATGGGAGGATAACATTAGAATAAAACTGAAATAGATAGGGTGTAATGAAGGGGACTGCATATAGCTAGCTAGCTCAAGGTAGGAAAAGGTGGTGTACTTTTGTAAGTGCGGCAATGAACTTTTGAGTTCCTAATGCCTGCAAGACCTATTGTTAATTTTAGTTCACTAAAATTTTCTGTGAACTCTTCCAGACTATAGAAAAGAAGTCATCTGCAACATCTGGGGACAAGAAACCTGCCTGCGATGAAGAAAGTCTTATGGGCCGATTTGGTTGGGTGACACTTGGAAAGTGTCACATCCCCTACATATTTAGAAATGGAGAGAAATACTGTGCTGTGCGGATGGTAGAAAATAAACTCTTAAACAAGTACCTGTCGTACCTCCACTCGGACATATACAGCTGCACCTGCGTACGCAGTTACTACATTACCGAGGCGGAGGCAAAGCTTCTTAATGAAATAAATTTGAAACATTGTGAAGGTTGTTTTGGTAGGGAAACTTTTACAACCAAAGACTTAGTGGTAAGATTACAAGATGCTGGCGAGTTTTACAACTTCCTCGATGTGTGCTATAATAAGCTCCTCCTCAGTTCCAGCAACCCAAGAGACAAATGTGGGTTTATACGTATAAATGGAGAGTCTGTGGTGCCGTACACAGTCCGCGAGGTGCAAAAATTTGTTCCGCTATTCTACTTTGAAGGCGAAACGGACAGTTTAAAGTTAAGGGCGGAAAAGTTAGAGGGTTGGGACCTGGCTTATCTTAAGTTTTGTTGTAAAGTTCAAGGTATACGTAATGAACTTTTTGCAAGTGAAACATGTTCGGTGATAAGTTTGAACGATATTAAAAGTTACTTTTCCCCGGGCACATTGTTCGAGGATTATTGGCCCAGTCGAGTGGTAGACTCGCAGCTGTTGTTGCCGAGCAGTAAGACTGGGACCACTATGGCTAGTGGAGGGATGTGGACAAAGCAACCTCCTGTCTCGCATTCACCGGTCGTATCGAGTGCGATGACGGTGACTAAACTACCTTCAGGTGTGCATCAAACGAGAAACACTGCTGCAGCGAGCATGGTGCCATCGGCGAACACCATGCAGCAGGCAGTATGTAACGGGTGGTCTGGTCTCGTTGGAGGCCAAGCAACATACCAGCCCATTGTTTCTCAGCCAGCTGGGCCAATGATAAGAATGACACAGGCCCAAACTCCTATCCACAATGTGAGTTGATATTTATTTTAGTATAATACTTCAGTAGATATTATGACACAAGTTTGATTGAACTAAGTAATAGTTTACCTCTAACATAGTGGCTACAGACAGGAAAAACCTGGAAAATTAAAGGAGTTTTTTGATGTCAGGGAAAACAGGGAAATGTTAGGAATTTTAATAAAAAATAAGAAAAGTCAGTGAATTTAAACCTTGCACCTAAAAATGTAAACAAAAGTGAGATTTTTCTCTGCGCTAACAAAATCTACAGTCTAAATAAGAGGTGGGCAAATTTTTCTCCCTGAGGGCCATATAGACATCTGTAAGTTTTCTAGCAGGTTGTATGTGACAAAAATCTAAGTTTAGTAAATAATAAACTTATTTTCACATTAAAATACATTTATTAGTCATACAACTACTGTAATTACCATACACACAAGCTTTTGCTTCTGCACATGTAACATTATAAATGAGCTTGCTTATTTGTTGACAGGTTCAAAAACACGCATTAACTATATATTTAATTTGTCATTTTTGTTATTGAAATCACAAAAGTTTAAATTTGCGTGAGGGCCACACAAATTGTAGTCTCGAGTCGCAGAGTTTGCCTACAACTGGTCTAGATATAGCATTCTGCTAACATAAGATGGTTGTACACCATGTTGTTTTATAACACATTTGTTCAGGTAGACCTACACAAATAATACCTAATACATTAATTAAGTACCTACTAGAAAAAAACTTGTATTGATATTTTGTAGCCTTAGGGATAGTTTTTATCAATCAAATAAGCATAAAAATATTGTCATTCACCAATTAAACCTCTAAAAAGATTAAGTGGGGAATTTTTTAAAATGTTACCTGGAAAAGTCAGTAAATTTTATATTAAAAGTTTTGTAGCCACCCTATCTAATGTTGTAATTTTTGGTAGTTAATTGTGCTATTGACATGCATTCATATCATTTTTTTAAAGTTTATATTTATCATCTTAGCATTCCTAAAATGTTCCTATTGCAAATAACGTCATAATTTATACACCATTTCTGAACTCCATGACAAGGTCGATTTTTTTTTTACAAGAATTTGTTAACCAGCAAGTATTTCTACTCACCATCTATATGGATACAAATGTTTATTGGTAAATAATTAATTTAATATTATTCATGACAATCCAACATGCTTTGAAAATGTTTTAAAAGATTGTGTAAACAGGTTATACACCATCAACAATAAAATTGAATTCAAACCAAACAAATTTACTAAATCATTTAAAAAATATATTAAAAAAAATGAAACAAAAGAAACTCCTTTTAATAATAAGTTGGCCCACCTTTGGCCAATTTGCATTCATAAAGTTTCTATAGCATCATTCCATCAGATATCAACACTATTCCTTGGTAATCTTTTTCAAGATAGTAAAGATAGTAAATAGTTTCTTCATTACCTGATCTTGCTAAAACATTATGGTTGAACCACAGAAATTGACTAACAGACGTTTTTAATCCACACTTCCTAATGTTCACATTTGGTGTTATTTGTTCTTATATTGCTCCACCTGTTCTGACAAATGCACATCCTTAAATTGTCATGCTATTAGAATTTTTTTGTCTGTCTTGATAAAGAACCTTGAGAACTTAAAAATAACAGAAAAGAATCTAAATTTTTGAATGAAAATGGTTTGTCATTAGTAAAAATATGATAATTTTTTATACTGTATTGTAAATTAGTAATTCAGAACTATGCTGTTAAAAAAATTCTTCCCACAATTATATGTGAACATAGGCATAAAACTTTACATGCAGTAGAAAATACTGTTATAATTTATAACTATTCCAAAATTGTTTTCAACAGGAAGGACAAGTGTAAGAAAACTATCAATAACATGCAGATATACAATTATGGGCTCTCAATTAACCCTTTGTGTTGGTACTCTAAGGGCAGTCGAAATTGGATTGTAGCCAAGCCCCGATTCAAACTAAACTGTTTGCTATTTGTATACTCAGAGATTGGTTAACCAATAAATTTGACCCTAAAGTATCTTCCCTACTGTTACTCCCTTCACCCTTGTTTATAATTTCTGATACTAAAGTTTGTTGTGGAGCATTAGCTCTAATTTTTTGTAGCATCACGTTTTTACTCAGTTGGGTTATACACTTAATGTACTAATTAATACTCTTAATGGTTTTAGGGATGAGGAAGGTTATATTTATATGAAGTTTACCCATGTTTGTGTGGAGGGAGAGTGGAAAACCATTTTAGAAAACCTATCTTCAATACATGCAACTGAGATTCGAACCTTGATCTTCCAGTCATTGACAGTCTAATGTACTGATAGAGTAGCACTCTAGACCATACAGCCACCAAAGCCTGTATTAGCTCTAATTGTTTTCAGTGTATTTTACTAATCATCAAGGCTACACGTTTTTAACTACAATAATGGGGTAGCGATGGGGAATGTAGAACTTAGAAGAAATGTACCTGGATTTGTGTGGAGGGAGAGAATAAAACCATTTATAAAAAAACCTAAGTAGACATGGCCGGGTTCAAACCCCAGCTTCGTCGCTGGCAAACGAGACTAGATAAACTTTACATTTAGTCTGCTTGCCCACCAGTCCAGGGAAAAACTAGATTGTTTTAAATGTAAAGTAGGCTATCTACGTACATGTATGAAATATAATTTTTTAGTTGAGAGCTTAAAACTAGGTTATTACATTTACAAGTAGTTTTTAATTATAAACCCTAACCTCCTAATGTAAACAAAATTTTTAGCGATCTTCTACCACTTCACAGCAGCCATGCAAAAGTGTTGTTAGACCTAATCATTCGACATCGGGCAGCAAAAGATTTGAAGTGGCAAGTATTTTTTTTTTAAATTAATTTTTAGTTTGTAAAACTTGAGTTTTTTTCTTATATTTATTTACTATTTAAAATTTAGGGTTTATTTATCTGCTTATAAAACAATATAACCAAGGTGTATAGGCTGCATGCAGGTGACTTGGTTCTCAGATATTTATTTCTTCTGTTCACAACACAATATGTAGTCAAGTACACTATGTCTATGATGAAAGCATACAGTTCTATCTTGACTGCCTGATTTTGGTTGAAAGAAACGGTATCTGGTAGTTAGCATACTAAAGATACTAAAACATTTTTAATATAGTCATACATCAAATCATGTTACCTGACACCGTCACTTTTGATAGGTATTTACAACTTCTATAAAATAAACACAAATAATACAGTAAAATGTTATTTATATTGGCTGGAAATAAATGTGTTTGAATTCTCTAAACTGTTCTTCCAACCAAAAGCTAACTTTCAGGGTAAATGAAGTGTGCCACCACGATTCTGCAGTCATATAAGGTTCTTAATAATCAAGGGACATACCTTTAAACCATTCCTATATCCTTTCCATATTTATAGTTTATCCAAAACACAACTTATATACAACAGTACAAACTTAACTTGGTTGCTCTACGAATACAGGAACACTATATTATTTAACAATGATTGAACTTTCCTTTAGTAGGCTATAACTAAATAATATATTATGTAGAACAATCTCGGCCAGCTGTCAAAATTCTCCTCGCTTTAAGCTGTGTCTGAAGGTGTAATGTTGGCGCTACTGTCTACCTAGATTAACCAGCTTTGCGAATTTTTCTTATATTTAAAGGAATATTGACCACAAAACAATGGCATTGCGTTCCCCAATAGCAGTAATGAAGTTCCCTCATAGATGATATTAGTGTAGTAAGATGAGGATGAAAAAAATATCTATATAATATTACCCAATTTTCAGCAGGCACACATCTCAAATCCAAGAAGTTTCAAATAAACAAGTATTTACATTAATTCTGGTTTCATTACTTTACAAATTTATCTGAGTTGGTTTAAGTAATTGAATGGATATTTATCCGAGTTGGTTTAAGTAATTGAATGGATATTTATCTGAACAGATGTTTAGTTTGGGTTAGTAGTGAAATGGATTTAACTTATTTATTTCACTAAATTCTATTGAACAATATAGGCGCTTACACAATTGTATTATTAAAACAATGAATACAGTTAATCAAACACTCTATTTATTAATAAGATAGCTTGTACATAAATATTTGTTAAATAAGTGTGAAAAACTTGATTCATCTTTTTACTAAACATATTTATTTACATGATTGAATTGATAAACTTTTATTTTCTCTATTCTTTTGGAATTAATTCATTTGACTTAAAATAAACATTGATATAGGTAACTTTTAAACCAATGTATTAAAACTAGAGTAGGCTAAAAATACAAGAGAATAAATATATAACAATCATTGTAGTCAATCAAACTAACCAATTTTTTTTAATGGTTACCTTAACAACTAGCAATATGTTTTTGGGTTAAATATATCTCGGGTCAAGCATTGTTTGTAAGTTAACAATACAATGTGAAAAAAAAATTGTCACACTTGTTCAATTAAATTTGAAACTATTTTTTAATGATTTAGTCTGTGCTGGAACTACATGTGTTAGTAAACTAGGACCAAACTTTATTAGACTCTAGGGAATGTCAAAACTAACCTTTTATTTTAAATTAACCTTGGGTTTAAGTGAATCTTTATAAAATTATTACATACTAGATTTACCATCAAACGATTTTGTGTTTACAGTAGTGGTGTAAATAAATTGATAAATAAAATGTTTAATCATTATTAGAATCAATGAAGATAATTTATTTGACATTTATAAGCATTTTCAATATGATTATTTTGTACCAATGATAATATACTTAACTTAAAAAAAAACTTTCTATGGACCAACTCTGGAAATATTTTTTTTTAACATCATCTCTCTTATTTATTGAATTATTAAATTATGCTTTCAACTGGTCATACAGTAAACAACCATTCAAGCCAATTGGGAAGCCAAAACCTAAAATTTATTTGTCCCAAATTATATAAAAATGACAAAAAAATCTAAAAATTCGAAAATCTTTATCATTAGACTGTATTGATTGTGTTTGGATGAGTGATCTGTGGCTTTATATGGTGTTTTCTAATAATTGTTATTGAAAAGATAAACTTTTTAAGTTCTCAACTTTATGTGCTTAATAGTGAAAAGAGTATTTGTTTTCAGATGGCTCCCACCACCACTACCCGTGGAGGCTACAACCCTGTAAGACCCCGAGCTACTCCTCAGTATTACCCAACGGTGAGCTTCATCGACATCCTTTTAATTGTCTTGAGTGGTATTTTTATAGTTTCATAAATATATATCTTAAAATAATTTTGGGAAGTGTAAATTTGACAAGTTTATATTATTTTAAATTATAATTATAATTTCTGGTTTGTATTATTTGGAATAAATACCAACCTTTTAACACACCCATAACAAAAATAGAGCTGATGACGATCTTCTTATTCATTTCTTTATTTACTTTTATTAGTTTAATTTTTGCAGTTTTACTTTCATCTTTTTTGTAAAAATGTTATGATGAACCTTTAAAAATTATTCACTGGATGTGTTGGTATGTTGTGAAGGTGTCCATGCCGATGACGACTCAGTCAAGTCACCTCCCTAGCGTGGCTCAACCACCACCGCCACTAGTCAGGTCTGGTGTAGCTGGGGCTTCTCCCATGGGGTGAGTTTTGGGTGATTGAAAAATCATTTCATAGTAGTTATTGGCAGCAAACATTTTACATAATGCTCATCACTATCTGCCAATAAAGTGAACACCTGACAAGCACTTTTGTCGACCTCAGTGGTTTTTGGGTAACGCTCTCGCCTCAGGTCTCAAAGTTCGTGAGTTCTAACCTAGCCTAGGTTGACAGATTTTTCTTGAGTGATATTAATATGGCAAAATTGGTAGGCCATTTCACTCTTGTTTATAAAGATTCTTGTGTGCTGGTATAATCAGTCCGTCCAGAAAGTGCATGTTAAATACCTCAAATAAATAATATAATAGACAGGACTTTCAGCACTAACTCTATAAATAAGGAATGTAGTGTTTGTAAACTTGATGTAACATTTTTGCCAACCAATTGAATATTGTGTCGAGAAGGAATTTTCAAGCACCTTGTATTTGTATCTTGTAGTAAGAAGCTTACTGATATTTTCCTACAGTTGATTTTTTTTTTAAAGAATGAATTCTCAACTTAATTTTAATGTTGAAATTAAAGTAGCATTTGAATATGAAAATAAAATATTGACCAAAAAAACTATTTTTATTGCAATTTTTGGGTTGTAAATAAATCTCTGGAGAGCTTGCTTGTACCCTCTCCCAAATCAAAGGTGGCTGCTTTATCTGATAGCTCGGATCTTACTTGATCACTCATATGTAGCTGACGATTTCCGCACGTTCATCACAGACTGCTTTAAAATATGAGTGGGTATGGGACGACTCTAGGATAGCTCAGTGGTCATTATGGTGTAGCTTATAACATGGGACTATATACTAATCAGTTAGACAAGGGAAGACTGCTTCCTTTTAGGGTATTAGTGAGGTAGCAAGCTTACCATGCTTGGTTTCATAATGGTGTGTATTGTAAGTTACCACAATAATTTTTATCAATTTAAAATTGCTTCCTTTTAGTGTAAATAGAGTATACTTTTTTTACCATGCTTGTTTCCACGATACTGTAGGTCAGGTGTCGGCAACTGGTCAATCTTGTGAACATTTTAGTCGATCATGTAAAAAAATTAAATCGCCATTAAAAGTTGTCGTCTAAGCTTGCAAATATATGAGGTACTTTCAAATAATATTTTATTATGACCACAATTACCTTTATTGGTCATTATCAGTTTCGAGAAGGGGATTGAATTCAAGGAATGAATGTAAGATGTACATTAAGGCCCCCATATCTGGGGTAATAACGTTTCTAGATCTTCTGCGGTTACACAAAATCGTGAATAATATTGAACTAACGTATTGGCCCGAAAATAAGCCGCAATTTTTTCCAAGAAACAGCTCTCATAAAACTCTAATGCGCCTATAATCACACTCTTAGATAATACACATTCAATGTTGTACCTATAGGATAGCATGTTGTTAAATCGATATATATTGCCACCGCTATTTAAAAATAAATGAACCTTGATAGTTGGCAAAATTATTTAAAAATAGATGAAATATGACAGTTGCCAAAGTTATTTAAAAATAGATGAACCATGACAGTTGACAAAGTTATTTAAAAATATATGAAGAACTACTATCTTATTTGTGTGTACACTATTTGAGCCATAATGGCTGCAAAATAAAATAATTTTTTCAGCACATTCTATCGGTAATATACACTTTTGGTAAAGTGAGCTTAAATATTTCTAGTGAGATTTTGTTTCAGTATGTTGGCCAACATTTATTTCAATGTGAGAACAATAACTTAGTATGCATATTAAATGGTCAACATTTATTCTATTGTGAGAACAATAATTTAGTGCGTGTATTAAATTCGGAACATTTATTCTATTGTGAGAATAATTTTTTGCGTGTATTAAATTCGGAATATTTATTCTACTGTGAAAACAATTTAGTGCGTGTATTAAATTCGAAAGTGCAACATGACAGATCATGTCGAGAAAAGAGTGGGTTTTAGCCAGGGAATTAAGTGTGAACAACCTACCTTCTTTTTCCAAGCGATTTAATTTTGAGTATGAATAATTTTTTTTTTAATTTCCAAGTGACATCATTTTAAGTTTAAATATTGTGAGTTTTTTCTATGAAAGTGATTTTATTTAAGTAACCTAATTTTAAGTGTAAGCACCTACCATTAAACAATTTCTATTTTCAAATGATTTAATACACTGATCATATTTAAGTGGGAATATTGTTTTTTCTCTAAAAGTTGTCGAAAATTTATGGTGCGGCCTATTTTCGGCCCAATACAGTATTATATAATGTGATTTTCATGTAACATACATAAATATAGTAAAGTTTAATTGATAAATTATTCACAGTAAGACATTACCAACATTAAATAAAGTACACAATATTATGTGTACTGTATCCAAACAGTGTACTTACTATTCTCCATTCTTCTTTTGTGAGACACCCATAGTGATGATGATAATGATTATATTGACGATAGCACAATGCCCACTATGAGAGAGAGTTGGGGAAACATTGGGTGATTAAATTTTTTTTTTTGGTAAAAAATCGATATATAAAAAGGTTGCCGAAATCACGGTCTGATAGTGAATACGAGGGCCTACTGTATGAACAAAAAGCACAAGTAGAGTGGAGAAACAATAGGTGATCATAGGTGCTTTTATAAGTTAATAAGTCGATAGGTGTTCAAAAAGGTTGCCGACTCCTGCTGTAGTGTAATTTAATCAATCAAGCTAAGACAAACCTTTCAGGGTAAATAGTGTATATATATTCGTTTAACATGAGATGAGCTGTTTATCTGTAGAACAATAATATGTTTATTTTGTTATTTTCTAAGGTTTTATCATCCCATTAGATGTGTTATTCTATAATTTAATGAGAGTTCTAAATTTGAGAGGGAGGGGAGGTTAGTTGTGAAATGGCATATTTTTTTAATTGGCCGAGCACTGTGTGTTATTATAGCTGTGCTGTGTTGTCTCTTATAGTTATCCGACCTATGGGAAGGATGACTGGTGAGTGGTTTTATTTGCCACAGTGCTAGTTTGTGTTTACAGAATGTTTATTGGTTATTGTATTATTTTTATTGTGTTTACTTATTATTCTTTATGTATCTCCCACCCCTAACTTTTGTTATATATTTTTTTACTTTTGTGGGAAATGATTATTAAACACCCTAAGCTGATTTTCAATTCTATTATTTTTTAAATGATCTATTAATTTTAATCTAAGATTTTGTAATGCTTTCAAATTTGCAAGTGTATTCACCACACTTCTCTTGTTGTATATTTTATCTTATTTTAATTGTAGAGCTGAGGCAGTCGGAATACAGTAAATTCAAATTTAAAATCAAGTCGATATAAAAACCTGAAGGTATCTTAATTTTTGGCCCAGATACATAGTCAAACATAGGGCAGTGCGCCTCAAGTGTGGCTTGAAACTAAATTTATGACAACACCTACCTAGACTCCACAATGTTTTAAAATCCACATGTACTCAGAATTTTGGACCCAGCTTGAGGAAAAGCCCATTCTGACTCAGAAAGTTGAAAAGACGCTTTTCCTTCTTTCGACTCGACCATATCTTTAGTATATTGAACAAGGATTTTCAGGTATTATAAGTTAAGATTAAAGCAAGGAATTACTTGGATCCTCAGAATGTTTTGCATTGTACGTCCATTAACCTAACACTCAAACTAGAACGGCTCTCCTACAAAATGAAGCATCACGATTTTCACTGAAAAACTGCTTTTGTCACTTGGCAAATTTTGTTCAATGAGTCACAGTTTCACAAAAAATTATGTAATCTTCTAACCGTAAAATTAAAAAGTCACTGAAATGGCTTCTCTTTGGCTGATAGCTTTGATCTATTTTCCATTATAATGAAATAAAGAGTTTTTCTGTCATGGCATTGAAGGATATCTACCACAAGCAGAAGGCTGTAATTTTAAAATTAATGGCCCCTGCACACAAACATGTGTGCCACAAAGCAGAAATTTTAAATTTTTGATTTTTTTAAATCCATTAAAACTGGCTCTGAAGAAATAAAATGAGATTTTTTTCTGTTCGTCTGAAGGAAAGATACATGTTTCCAGGGGTAGCCACACAATCCATTGTGTGGTTACGCCAGACACTAAAATAGTATTTTTTGGTCAAATACCAAACTTTTCAACAGTCACATTTTCATTAAAAATGGTTCTTTACATTTTGTCTGATTGAAAATTTGTTAAAATTATTCTGTTTTTTAATTTAAATTAATTCAGTTAATTTAATTCAATAAACAATAATATGAAAACAATATGCAATTGAAACTACATGTAATAATACCTAGGTTTGCCAGGCCTTGATAATATTAGATTTAGGGTTGTGATAAAAATGTTAAGGAAACACTGTTCAATTAGAATGGGCCAGTTTCATCTTGTGTTTGGTATTGGGCTGCTGCACTTGAGGCTCACTTAGTGATAATGTATCTTGTCCTTTGATTTCCAACCAAAATATTACACACCTCTTCTAATGCTGCGTTTATTAATTTCTTCTTCATCATTTGAAGGGTTGTACATTGACTTGTAGCTTATGTTGAGTATAACAAAATAACTATTTCATGTGATTGATGATTCACATATTATTTTTTTAATCACAAACCAAGCATTTGGTTTATTTCTTTAGTGTGAAGAGATGTATCTTGATTAGGGCTCTGTAAGTACTCGTATTCCGAGCTCATCGCTTAAGCTCAAAATCGAGATGGAAATTTTTGTAGGCTCGTCATTTTTGAGCTTCCACTTGATGTACTTAATAATATATTTTTAAAACCAATATTAAACATAGTCTATTTAATTGAGATAATATCAGCATTTACACTTATAAATGATTCGGTTACTTAACAAATTGTTAAAAATTAATTTCAATCATTGCATTAATAACATAATATAACTTTCAAACCACTTTTCACTTTTGACTGGTAAATTTAATCAATATATTCATCCATTTTGAATTATACTGGGTTGAAAATGTTTACTTGTATTGCCATGACAAAGCAATGAAAATAAAAATAGCTAAGAAGATAAATGAATGATTCTTTGTACTAATTTTACTTGGTCCCTTTCTAAAATAATAATTCATGTTAAATTAAAAATCTAATATCAAGAATATATTATTATATTAAATGTTTTCAAACCAAGATATTTAAAATTCGTATTGAATAATATGTTTAGCTTCAAAACTAGCTCTAGTTTAGTTACTATTTAGTTATAGAATTAAGTTGGTTAAACTCTTCAAAATCAAGATCTTATTTATTGCAATACATATTTTATCAAACTTACCACATTTGAATTAAAAAAGTGTTTACTATTTCAGATTGTTTGCTAGAAATATTATTTTAGTCATGATTTTTAATTTTAAAGTATCAGCATCAACTTTTATAAGCATTAAAATTGAATTGTAGTAAATTTCTCAATAAAATTATGTTTAACGAGAGCCTGTACAGCACGCATGTACAACTGCGCATAGAGGAATGGAAATGGAACAAGACGTGACCATGCACGATTGCACTAAGGAATAATAAATGAAATATGAAACACTTCAAATCTCTAATTGTTTATGATTCTTACGTTTTCTTATATGGTAGATTAAGTTACTGAAGCATATTTTCGGGAAATATTTGCTTATTATAACGTCAATTTAATTAACTTTTTATCAAAACAGTGTATAAAAACTCTACAATAATGTGAAGTGATAGTTAAAGAAGCTATCCTGAAAAGATAGCTAGGTTAGGCATAGATACAAACACACTTCTATATTTTCCTTCTACACTTTTACACTTCCACAGTTGCACATTTTTTGAATTTTAGGAAACATTTATTTTTCATATGAAGAGACATTAATGAAAAAGTAATATTCCCTGAAAATTCAAACTAATGTGCAACTGTGGACGTTTTGATGACATGTACAAGTTTAAGAAGACATGAAGAGAGAAGTGTGTTCCCATCCAGGCCTAACCTACCTATCCTTTCAAGTTGGCTTCCTTCACTACCACTTACTTTCACATCATGGTACAGTGTTTCTCTACTGTCGTGTTATACATTTCCAAGCCATCATGAAATTATTCATTTTATTAACTTTTTTTATAATTGTTAGGGTAATTTTAATGTCCTTAAAGACATGAGTGTTAAAACCATTTTAATTATTCTTTTATTAGATTTTTGGAGTGTTGTTATTATTTTTAAATTTTGTTCTATAAGTGTTATATCTAATTTAAAAACAGATATTTCCTTTGTTTAACTTTTTTTTTTTTTTTTCAAAATTATTTACTATTTATAAAAATGAGTGTCATTCATCTTTTAAGAACATGTGTTTTATTATTCACTCCAACATTTCAAAATTATGAATATACAATACTCGAACTCGGGATCTTTTAGAAATACTCGACTCAAGTTTGACTCGAATAAAAAAAAACCAAGCTCGCAGACCCCAATCTTGATACAGTTCATTTTTTACAAATCAAGAAAGATATGTGTGACACAAAACTGTTATGAGCAGAAAAAATATGTGAAACTTTTTTATGCAGATTTATTTAATTTTTAAATATCTTTGTATCATACAATTTTTATTTGAAACTTAAAACATGATAATTTCTTGCAACTTAATTTTTGTTGTGTTTAATCCTATTTATTCCTGTGCATTCAAAATATAATATTTTACTTTGAGTCAAGAAAATTATGATTCATCCTTGTGTCAAGAACATTATATTTCATTTCACCCCATCTCTAGTTTTAGTTATCATTCTTGAAAATATTTTGGTTCATTTTTTTTATTCATGTATTGTAGGCCTACATTTTTCAGAATACTCTTATTTTTCTATTTCCTGGAGCAATATATGTTTAAAACATTGTTTCTCTTTTTTATTTTTTTTCTCTCCTTTCATTTTTTGATTCAATTTCTTAAGTATGTTTGCTATTTTGTAGGGAAGAAGTTAAAGGAGGGATTTTTTTTTCCGGTATCACGATTCCTGACTTTTTAAAACCCTAATTATTAAATTTTAACTCCAATTATGAACCCCCAACATGTAAAGTTTCATAATTTTTTCATGCATCCAGTTTCACATTGAACTAGCTTATTTATTTATCTAACATGCTGTAATATATTTGCTACAAAATGACAAGTCAAAAGTGTAAATAGTGATTAAAATAACTTGAGTTGCACAAACTCACTAGAACACAAAGATTATTTATTTATAAACCTTGCTGTAGGCCTAATGTATTTGTGAAAAAAATGACTAATAAAAAGTGTAAATAGTAACAAAAAAAACTTAATTTGTGCACGATCACTTGAACACAAAATGTCATGCTATTTACAATTTGCCTACTAAAGTGAAACAGCAAAATACCAAAGCTGGTCCCACATTATTAATTGTAGGACATGGTTATGTAGCAGCAAGCTTCAGCCCTTATTCTGTATAATAAGTTTTAAACAAAATATATTGTATAGTTCAAATATTTAGAAGTGAAGTGTGTTAATAGAGGGTAAGCGTGGTTTTCTTTGTTATAAGGGAAGTGTGAGATTCTTAAAAACCTGTAAAATGAATTCTTTGCAATCACTACACATCGAAGCTTTGGGCAAGGTAAACTTTGATACTTGGAAACTCCAAGTGAAAGCCCTACTTGTAAAGAATGATGCCTGGGAATACGTTAGTGGAGAAAAGGTTATATCAAAGATAACGGAAGATGACGAAACAACTGAAACTGCAGCAAAGGCCTGTGATTCAGCCAACAGGAAAGCTCATTCCGATTTAATTTTAGCTATCAATTCATTGGATCTAAAGCAAATAAAAGGGTGCAATACTGCAAACAAAGTTTGAGAAAAATTGCACAGCATTTATCAATAAAAAGACCTGCTAGAAAAGCAACGCTTTTGAAGAAACTGACACAACACAAAATGGCGGAAAGTGGTGATACGAGAGAACATATACGAGAGGCTTCATGAGATGGATGATTCTCCTAAACCAGAATCTTGAAGAAAGTGATGCGAGAAAATGAAGCAACGTGATGTTATATCAAACTCGAACGCCATGTTGGCAAGTAGGCCTAGTAACAACATAAATGGAAGCAACCAAAAAACTCTGGAAGAAGGTTGAAGAAACCAGATGTGGTAATCAAGGAAAGCAAGCATTTTCCATACAAGTGTCACTACTACACCAGATTATGAGAATATAATGTTAGCTAAGCTTACTCCTAGTCCAGTTGTAACTCATCAGTGCAAAAGGGTAGGCACCAAATTGCTGACTGTACTGCAAAGTTTAGAAATGCGTCTGAGAAAGTGAATACAGTAGATGAAATAGGTTTTCTCTTTTCTGCCGTTGAAGAGTCAGCATTGAAGACCCTACCATACAGGAAAATGGTGTCCTGATAGTGGGTGCACCTCACATATGTGAAAAGATAAAAACAAGTTTGTGAATAGTAAAGGATGTGAAAATGTAAAGCTGAACTTGGCAAGTAGTACAACCCCTACAGTTGAATCAAAAGGTACTGTGAAACTGTTAATTACTGATGGGGACAAAGAAAAGGTATTAATTAAATTTGGAAAATACACTATGTTCCCGATTTGAGAACAGATTTATCTCTGTTGGTAAGATAACCAATAAGGCATGTGAAGTAACTTTTAAGAAAAATTCTGCTATAATTTGAGAAATAGCGGCTGTGAGAAAATATTCACTGAGAGAATTGATGGGTTGTATTACATTCAAGAAAGTGCAGTAAATGCGAAGGTGTCATCGGAAGATAACTCTTCCAAATTGAAGTTATGGCATAGGACATTTAAATTTTAAAGATCTAAGAATGCTTTTAACAGATCTCAACATAAAGTTTGCTCAAATAGAAAGTGTTTGTGTTTGTGAAACGTGCATCAAGGGAAAGTTTACGCAAACTTCTTTTCCAAAAAGGGTTAGGTCATAAAACAAAACTTTTTGAAATTGTGCACTCAGACTTGTGTGCCCCAATGTGCACCCAGTCTATGGGTGGCGCAAAATTTTTAATTACTATTGTTGACAAATCTTCTCGATGGAGCATTGTAAAGTTCTTGAAGTCTAAGGATGAAGCATTAGAAACTTTCCAAAACTACCAAAGTTTGGTTGAGATCCAAACGGGAAGAAAGATAAAGTGTCTCCAGTCTGATAATGTAAAGGAATATCTTAACTGGGAATTTAATTAGCATTTGGAAAGGTGTGGCATCGATAGAAGACTTAGTGTTGCCTACATACCTCAACAAAATGAAATCGCAGAACGAAAAAACCGCACACTGGTGGAGATGGCGAGATGTCTCTTGTTAGAGTTTATTATTTCACCCTGTTTCTGGGCAAAGGCTGTGTCAACAGCAAACTATCAGTGAAACAGATGTTCTTGCAGAAGTATTGATGGTAAAATACCATTCAGTGGGGAAAAAGCTGATCTCACACACTCGAGGACTTTGGAAGCATAGGAATAATAATATTTAGCACCGCGTCTTACTACTCATTCGGGTTATACGCTTTAAATACTAATTACGCTAATGGATTAGGAATTGGGTAGGTTGAACTAGAGGAAGTGAAACTGCATTTGCGTGGAGGGAGAGTGAAAAACCATTTAGGAAAAACCACCCCCAGTTCACCCGACCAAAATTCGAACCTCGAGCTAAACACGACTAGCGCGTTAGCCAACTACGCCACCAAGGCGGGTGAAGCATAGGAAACTGCCTTGATATAACACCTGGAAAGGAAAAAGTTCAACAACGTACCCGAAGTTGTGTGTTCTTGGGATATTTTGAAAAATCCAAAGGCTACAGAGTTCGGTTAACTACTTAAAGAAAAGTATAAGTCACGAGGGATGTAACTTTTCTCAATTAATTTCTACAAGCACAGAAATATAATGATTTTGCGAAATCTCAAGGGGAAGAAAAGACTATCTCAACAGAAGAGAAAACTTGGGTGAAAGTAGAATCCACTCCACCAGAACAAAAAAAAGTTAATGAAGAACATCATAGAAACAATTACTATCCTGACAGCGAAGATGAAGATTTTTTTGGATTTGAAGAAGCAAGAAGATTACCTGGACCACCTCGGATATATTGGCAGACGAGAAGCCAAAAATTAATTGTTGAGGTTTACGTTGAAGACATATTGATCATCTCAAGGGACTTGAATTGGATTTCAGAATTAAACCAAAAATTTAAAGACCGTTTTCAGTTTTCAAGTGAAGGATCTTGGAAGTGTTAAATATTGCCTGAGGATGGAAGTCAATCATTAAATTGGCTCTATGACGATATCACAGGGTGGATACATTCAGGATAGCTTGAGAAAGTTTCAAGGAATGGAAAATTCAAAACCTACCAAGACACCAATGGATCTGGTTATTAAGCTAGTGGGAGCAGAAAATAGTTCAAGTGAAGAACCAGAAGACTATCCTTTCAGAGAGATAATAGGAGGTTTGATGTACCTGGCCATAGGAACTAAACCAGATGTAGCTTTTTCGGTAAACCTTTTAAGCCAATTTAGCAGCTGTTACCAAAAACAACACTGGATTGCGACAAAAAGGATTCTACAATATTTGCATGAAACTATGAGCCTAGGAATCACATACTAGATGGGCTCAAATAAGTTGAAAGGGTTTGTAGATGCTGATCGGGCATCATGCACACAAGGCAGAAGATAGTACACAGGATTTGTTTTTGTTCTTGCAAATGGAGCAGTGGCTTGGGAGGCAAAGAAACAGCACACTTTGGCATTATAAACTACAGAAGCTGCAAAGGAAGCAATTTATTTAGTGAAAGAAGTAGGATTGAGAAATGAACAAATCATCCCAATTTGCAATGACAATCGGGAGCACAAAAACTCGCAAAGAGCCCTATATTCCATTCAAGAACCAAACATATAGATATACATCAGGGAAGTGCTCAAACAGGGTTTGGTTACACTACGTTATCTACAAACTGCTGATATGATGGCAGATGTATTCACTAAAGGATTACCAGAAGTGTTTAAAACATTTTGGGATGAAGAATTGACATGGTGTACACTTGAGGGGAAGTACAAGACATGGTTATGTAGCAACAAGCTTCAGCCCTGTCTTCTATTCTGTACAATAAGTTGTAAACAAAATTTCATATTGTTTACTCTATGTTGTAATTTCTATTGATGTTTTGTTTTGTTACTATAACAGCCAAGTGTTTGTCTTCTGTTTAGCGTCCATGTTTTAGTCATGTTGAAATAAATTGACTAAAAGTCTTTTAACCAATACCTAACTTTTTATATCAGGTAAGGTGACCTGGTGGCCTAGGGGTAAGGTGTCAGGGTCCAGGGTTCAATCCTTGGTCCCAGCACAGATTTATCTGATTGCCAAACCCTTCCTTCACCTCTGACAAGACGTGTATTAATCACAACTTGTGAATGTGTGGAATGCCAGGCCTCCACCGTGGTTCGGATTCCACATTAGACTGTAAGTCCTCCATTTCATCTCACAATCACTACCATTACACATTAGCTTAAGTGCGTCTAACCCGAACGGGTAGTAAGATGTGGTGATTATAATAATAATAATAATAATAATAATAATATATAAGGTAGCTAATGTGTCATTTGTATTAAATTAACACAAAAATAATCTGTGCAAAATACAACACTATTTTCAAATGTTTAGGCCGAATATTCACCAGAATGTTTGCCTACATGTGTGTCATAAAACCCATAAGAATATTGGCCTTCTGTGGACTTCAACACACTTCTCACAAATGTCTAATGGGAATAACGGCGAACATTACATTCACTTCCTTTGATTTGTGCCCAAAAACTGCTCCCAAAGCGAAAGTCCTTGGATCCTGAATATTTGACTGAAGATTCACCATTTGTTTACGTCCACACTTCTCGGACAGTCATCTGAAATCCGAACATTTGTACACAGATTCACAAATTGTGTGAGACCAGCTTAGTAATAGTTGCAATCTAAAATAACCCAATCTTATATATTGTTTTGTTCAGATATCAGAAATTTCATTAATTTATCAACACTTGTAATAAATATTAAGATTAATAAGATTATTTCGGTACCATTATGTAAGAATCAAGTGATCAGGTAATATGGTCTGATATCCCTATTTTTTTTACAATTGTAATTCACAGGAAATATATACAAAATTATGATTTAAATATACCATGCTCTCAAAGAGAATATAAAATCTTCAATACATATTTTATTATTATTTTTATTATTTTTATTATTAGCACCGTGTCTTACTACCCGTTCGGGTTATACACACGCAATGTGTATTGGTAGGGTGATTGTGAAATGAAATGGAGGACCTACAGCTTAACATGGAATCTGAACCACGATGGAGGCCTGGCATTACCCACATTCACAAGATGTCTTGTCAGAGGTGAAGGAAGGGTTTGGTTATCAGATGAATCTGTGCCGGGACCGAGGATTGAACCCCGGACCCCAGCACAGAAGTCCGACACCTTACCCCTAGACCGCCAGGTCACCAATATATTTTATTAACCATAAGCAATCATTGCAATCTTGTTCTAGTCTTGTATAAAAGTTGAGCATTGGACATTATGATTAATAAAATAAAGTAAATTTTAAAATGGCTGATTCCACTGATCCGGTGTTATATATTGATCTTGGTTCATCTCAAGCGCTATACATTAAAAAAAAATTATTTCACAATTACATAGGCCATAATTAATATTTTGGTTTTAAATAGATTTACGATGTAGGTGTTATATTTTGCAAAAGCGCATGCATCTTTTTATTTAACTAAGATATTTGGTTTTTTATTGAAAAAACTTTTTAGCTTTATTTCACAGAAGTGATCATTTTACAGTAAGTTCTGCTATAA
>JBCFYV010011172.1:50833260-50885394 GCA_039000515.1 Timema cristinae | reverse complement strand
CACTTGCACACTTTTTGTTATCTACTCTCCTTTTTGGTCTTTTTCTATCCTCATTACATGCCCATACTATCTCAGTCTTGCTTCTTCTACTATCTCATGTACTCCCATATAAGCATTAAATGTGTAAAATTAACTGTCCAATGATAAGAAAAGCTGGAAGGAGTTCAAAATAATATATATTTATACAGCTTTATAACTATAAGATATAACCAATGCAAAAAGATTTTTTTCACTTGTACAGTCCTAATTTATTTGGGTTAGTTATTATTTTGTGATTGCAACATGCTAGTCAATGCTAAGCACATTAACAATGCAAACAATCCAGCTGGTAAGTTTTCAACATTGTGTGCATTATTATTTCAGCCTAGACTTAAAAATTAGGTCAGCCTAGAAATGCTCACTTGATTTACACACATTGCTTAAGACATAAATAATTACTCATCAATGTCCTTGGGGGGAAAATAACTTAAACTTAACATGTTCGGTCAAGCTTTAGATTTAGGTGTATATTCTTAAGTATTTCTTTTTTGACATTCATCAACTAACACCACACATGTGATTTTCATAAGATATGTTTGATTTGCGTTGGAAGCCGTTATTTTAAAGCTGGAGACTCGTGTTACCACATGGCAGAAATGTAAATATTACAATATTGTGTTTTCATTATCAGTCTGTTTAGTTAATTATGTATAGATAAATTGTACATTAATTCATAAGTATTATTGGAAGTGTTCCAATATCTTTTTATATGAACTAATTAATAAATCAAATAAGACATAATTATAGAATGACAACATTTAGTGACTTTCAATCAATGTTGGTGGTCGAAAATGGAATCCCTATTAAAATAAGAGATTAAGTAGTTTCAAACAATCTTTAAGACTTCAGAACATATAAGTCCAGAAAATATTCAACAAGCATCTGTTGATGTGAGATATTGTCATGAAGAATAAAAGTATTGAATAAAATAAAGTTTGCAAAAATATTTATGAAAGTTCAAGGTTAATGAAGTGTTGTAGCAATGTTGTTTAAATCACAAGTCCCTGAAATGAAAGAATTGCCTCAATGTTTTAATGTGGGTTCATGTTAGCGAGAACGAATAATCTTTTCCACAACAAAAATATATTCAACACACACACACACACCCATTAATTTTCACTACAAACTCTAATTTACCATCTTGTTAAAACTTTATATGATATTTGTGTTTCAGAGGATAAGGCATAGTAAATCTATCGAGTTGGTTTGAGTTTAACTGAAAAAGGTACAGAGTGAAGGACTGGGCGTAAAAAGATCAAATATGAGGGAAGCGGGAGGAATTGTTCTATAGGTGTATAAGAGGAGAAGAAATGTGTCCTTGAAGTGTAAGGAAGTGCTGTATCCCTAATTACATATACAGCGGAAACGGAAATTGAATGTTAAGAGGGACAAGGAAAGTGAAGGCTATGAGAATCAAGTTTGAGAGAAGAATGTTATGTGACATGAAAAGAAACATGTTTAGGAATGAAGTTGTTTGGGCAATAGTGGGGGTACAGAGAGTATACGAGATAGTATAGGCTGTTCCGCTCTTTTACAATATAGGTCTTGTGAAGCGTGCAGTAGCTAGATCTTATCTGTTTGAGAGGGATTGAAAATGTTTGTATTCAAAACTTATCAAATTACACAAAGTTTAAACATTTTGTGCCAATACATTTGAAGTTTGGTTTATGTCAATAATTGTGTATTATTCTGATTATTTTTATTATATTTAACATGCTTTATAGACACATTGTACAAAATCACCTGCAATGAATAGGTTGGAGGGTTTGAATTCTGGCATCTTAACAAAAATGTTTTTCCTCTACAAGAAAAACCACTTTTCCCTTTATTTTGTAGGAGGTACAGCAGAGGGTGGTTGAAACCTAGTTTGGGGGATTGGACAGTAACGATCAATCTTCTTCAAGAGACAGCCATTACCTCTGTCCAGTGGCGCTAATGTAAACTGTGAACTGTAATCTATTCACTGTAAAAGCCATATTGTGTTTGCCTTAGTTTTCTATACACCTTTCCTGCTATACATTCTTCCAAATATGTTTAACAAAATACCTCAAAAAGCGTAAGAGGTTTTCCTTAAAAGAAATATTAAAAATTTTTTATATATATACACACACACACACAGTGAGGGGGGAGGGGTTAGGAGAAGAAAAGTGTCCATAAGAGCCTACACTGCACTTTTAACCCTTTTAGTGCCATGAACCGATCGGCTCCACCTACTGCTAAAAGTGCCACAATTCAATCTGATGGTTCCGCCTACTATCACTAAAAGTGCCACAATCCGATCTGATAAGCTCTTTAGATTTGCACTAGTTCTGGCTTTACCCGATAGATTGTATAGTAGTGTCTTATATCACTGGAGAGAGAACATTTCCCTCTATTGTTTTATATAAGGTTGGCAACAAAAATTAACCATAAATAGTTATTGGAACTGGGAGTTTAGTACATTTACAATGGCGGACAGTCACATACACAAGGTGCTAAGTGCAATACCGGTTTGCATACGAGCTGCATGGAAAAACATAAGTGTGACTAACATTCATACTGATGTAGAGAGTTTTCCATGTATGGGTTAAATTGTACAGAGTTTAGAAAAATATACTACTTAGACTGCCATGTGAATGAAAAGATTTATTTACCAATGTAAGTAAATAGGCGTAATAACTTTATAAATTTATATAATATGTAAAAAAAAAAAATATAAAATTATTCCTTGTAAAAAGTTTTTTTTTTAAAACACAGTCATAATATGTAGGCCTAAATATTTATTCATGATGTAAGCAACATAATAAATACCTGTAATTTCTATTTGAAACAAAAATGAAAATAAAGATTAAGCCTGTAGCATCACATGCTGAAACCCATAATCTGGACTTTGGTAATCACTGTTACACAACCAAAGGTGGTAAATCCCTGAACAAAGAAATATGTAACCCTTCACAACTAAGGCTATGGGAACTGGCTCATCAATATATCAAATCCAGCCAAGCATCAATCTACTCTCTTGACCTGATGAAGCTGTCTATGAAGTGAAAGCTTATCTTTAAAAATGTATTTTAGTGTTCTATCTAAACAATTTATACTCCAGTATCACCAAGGTAAGTGTGCTGGCTATCCCTCCTTATTTAAACCATGTAATTCCTATTTATATTCATATGTATTCAAAAACTTTAATTTCTTGTATAAATTTAAATGCACAACAAAATAATAGTGAACTTTATACATAATATTTTTAAATATGGTAATTAGCCTTAGTTTTGAAAAAAAAAATTGAAATCAAATTAAAAATTTAGGAATAAAATAATTTTAATTAAATTGTATAAATTTACTATTACTAAGTAACAGTACATGCAGATTAAAATGATAGGGGAGAGAGTGAATTCTGGAATAGGCATGGCAAAAGGGTTAAAGAGTGGAAAGGCTTAGAGAAGTGGATATAGTCATGTAATGAAGATGGAAAAGAAAAGAATCCCAATGAAAGTGATGGGGGTAGCAGCTAAGTACTAACAGCAATTGTGTCTGATAGATGAATGGTGGAAAGAAAGAGTAAGATTGAGGCATTTCATATAACTGACCTGGATACAGGTTTGAATAAACTATGATATGATTACTAAATAAATACAAATATTTTGTCCAGTTGTGATGTAGATTATGCCAATCAATGTCTAGGAAGATTCTAATAACCGCCGGCCACCTAGATCACAGTAGCTGTTCCATTAAATGTGCACCTCCTTTACTCTTAAATAGTAGGTTTGATCATTTTAATAACTATACTCATTTAGTTAAAATAAAACTCATATATTTTTATGCATTTATTTTATTTAAAAACTTATCATGTGAAGCTTGTATGCCAGCCAAAAAAATGTTTTCTATTAGTTTCAAACAAGACTGAATACTTTATAGGAATGCAACATACCAAAATGAACATAAACCACCAGCGACATATGCAGCAAATTATCAAACTGCTTTATTCAGACTTAATTAAATTGAAGGGACAACATAAATGGGAAAAAAGAACTATATGGATATTAAAATTGAAACTTTATATGGGGTAATTATTGTTTAGATGTGAAGACCACATTATAGATCAGTGGTGCATAACCCACATGGATAAGGACAAAAGTTTTTAAGAGTCAATATAATATAAAATTGTGTTTGGAAACCCACCAGGAAAATCAAAATTTCTTGTTTCGTATCACCCATTGATTTGTTGTAGATTAAATTAGTTTACATTACATTATCAAATTAATTTTGTAACATTTTACGAATGTCTGTAAAAAAGCGTAAAGTGATTGTTTCAGGAGACATGGAGTGAGAGTTATTTGTTCATAGGATATAAAACCAAAGCAACATGTTTAATTTGTAAAGAAACAATGAGTGTAATAAAGGATTACAACGTTAAGTGTTAAGATCAAAACATGCTGGCCAATACACCGCGTGGACTGGACAAATGAGAAAGGATAAAGTTAAAGAATTGCAACCTAAATTAACAAGCCAACAAATCTTTTTCGAAAAGTGATGGACTACTCAGAAATTGCAATCAAAGCAAGTTTTGTTGTATCTAAATTTTAGTAAAAATATGAAGACATAAAAAGATGGAGAGCTAGTTAAAGAATGTCTGGAAGAAGTGGCAAATAGAGCTTATCCGGAGAAAAAAAAGTATTATTTCAAAAATTAGTCTTAAGTGTCTGACAGTATAGAGAAGAGCAGAAGAAATGACATCACACATTGAAAAACCAATGAAGGAAAAAGTATTAGGATTTAAGTACTTTTCATTGGCCATGGATGAAAGCACAGACATCACTGTCACTGTGCAGTCAATAGAAATTTTAACATTACAAATAAATTGATGGCATTGGCTCCTATGAAAGATATATCCAAAGGCTCAGACTTTTATTGTGAAATGAATAGTCTTGAAAAAGTCTAATTTGAACCTGAAATTACATGGTATTTTAACAGATGGTGTTCCAGCTATGGTTGGAAAGAATCCAGGGGCTGTGAACTATTTAGCAATAGAGTGCAAAAACTATGGAGCATGTGATGAAATTATAAGTCAAAGTAATATATTTTCTTTGTTCCAGAGGACTCTCGTCAGTTCTGATAATTCTTGTCAGAATTAGACTCTCAGTATAACTATGTTTATTTTACAAGCCATGCAAATATTGAATAACCATGCTCTATAAACAACAATATTATTCGGAATCACCTACTTATGTGAACCGTCATTTTCTGTTATGAAACAGATCAAATCAAGTGGTTGTTCCCATCTGACTGGTAAACATTTAAAGGGAAAATAAACTTATGAATTGCTGTTTCTAATATTGAACCAGATACTGACAGACTAATAAAAAATGTGTCAAGTTTCTCATTAGGCCAACTATACGGTGTAAACATAATTGGCCTTTTTTTATCTGTGCATTCTTTTAAAAAAACTGTACTCTTAGTTCAATTGTGTGTTTTTTTAAAGTTTCTTTACAGATTAGAATTATTTTAGAATCTAATATCTCAATTCCAACACTCATAATGTGCTTTTCAAAAATCATTTTCTCACTATAACTTATAGGCTTATTAGTTAAATTTGGAAAAAATTAGATGCGAGTTTGGCAGGGGGCCGTGAGCCTTGTGACCCGCCATTGATCAGTTAAAGTAAAAGTGGCCCTCAGGTGTTGAAAGGTTGTGCACCACTGTTATACATGATAGATGTAATATTTAATCCTCTTGAACAATATAGTGAACCACAAAAAGATTATGTGTTCTACTAAATGATAATTTACAAGTAAATGATCATATACATTTATTAAAGCCGGTTTGGATATAAAAATAGATTGGATGAATGTTTTGTTACATTTAAAATAAAACTTCTCAATTTTTCAAGTCGAAACCAATCAATTTTATTATTCACTAACAATAAATAAGAATGTGTTTTAAACACAGTGTTTTCATTATCCTACTTTATGGTAATAAACTATTGCGTCACAAGAAATAAAAAAATATTACAAAGAATAAAGGCTGAATTTACATGTCCAAATGTAGTACAAATATTAACTCAAGTAATAATAATATGTAGTCCACACATAATCTACAAAATAAAATTTACATTTCAATGTTTGAAAAAAAATGTTTCTATTTTTCTCAGTTGTTTTCTTTGTATATTTTGTAAAGTTCTCATTTATAATTTAATATTATTTTAGTCTATGTTCATGAGCACACATTAAAAATATTTCATAATTTACCAAGTCATTTTCCTTATCAAGTAATGCTATGGTGACCTTTCAAGTAAAATGAGGCAAATAATGTACACGACAAGAAAACTACTTCTGTACATGTATTTATTTAAACAAATTACTACTTCATAAGACAGGAAGGAGGCCATCTCTGTGAAGTAAAGATGATATAATTTTACATAGGTACACACAATTACAATTAATGAGAATTCTTAACTCATACTCAATCTACATTGTTGCAAACAATTGCAATTAAGTTTTAACATATCAAGTAATGAAACCTATACCTTAAAATGCTTTACAATGAATATATGAGCAATTTCCCCTCCAGCTTATTTTTGACTTTCAAGACAAAGAATATTTTTTATTTTTTTATTCCATACTAATTAAACATCCTCAAACAAAACAAAAACTTTGCATTTTGTAATATATACTAAGTCTTAATAACCTGGTTAAAATACATTTTCTTAAGTCCAAAACAAATAAAAGTCCCCCAGAAACCTAATTTTGTTTGTGTGTGTTATTAATTTATACATAAAAGGTCTCTTAACTAGAAGAAACGCTAAATGGCTATGTGATGACCAATATATTTCCAGTGAAAATGTAAACATATATGTTGAACTAAAAATATGTTTATGTCTAAGTGTTTTGAGTTATAAATAAAGATTTGTCCCACAATTCAAACAATATTTGAGTTGAAAAATTGCCCCTTACATGAAATGGGAACTGGGATATTTGGCTTTGCACGCTCATGGCAAAGCATTGAGATATAATATATTCTTTTGATTTTGTGTCAATTATGTGAGACCATTTTCAAGCCTACTTTTAACAAAAATTAACAAATGCTTGGCTTTAATAAGTAAAATAAATATTAAAATCTATCTTAATACCCAAAAGGACACACTGCTCTTACAGCTAAAAGGTGAAGGGTTACCAACTTAAAATTTTCCTTTGTATAATAAAAAACACTGGAAAAAATATTTAATGATGCAAAATAAAAAGTAGAGCGAGGGTTGTAGATTTCAAACCCTTAGCCTAAACTATAACAAGTTAAATTATTTTTAATTTACACCAGTTAATGTCAAGATGAATGCTCCAAACTTACAAACACAATACTTGTTCAGTTTTAAACCATATTTTAATGCCTGCATCACCATCAACTTAATGTTAAGTTCTGCAGGAGCAAACTTTCACTTTAAGTTAAGTTAAGCCAGACAATTTTAATGGGGGGAAGGCGGGTAAAAAAATGCAAACACATTTATTTAGTAGCTAAATGTTTACCTGTGGTCTGCAGTTGCCTTCTATGATTTAGTTTACGAGCACCAAAGTGTCAAGGCCTCTTCTTTAATTTTAGTTTGTAGTCTGTCTTTACTACTAGTGTTAATTTATTGAATTATTATTATTATTATTATTAGCACCGCGTCTTACTACCCGTTCGAGTTATACGCAAATTTATTGAACAATTTGTTTTCAAACATACCAATCATTGACCTATATTGATTATGATCCCAGGATAACAATAAATTATGAACATTTTAAACACTTGGCCAGATATGAATCACGATTAAAATGTGTACTTGCGTTCAGAGTTGTATTATAATGTTATTTAAAGGGTGTATGCCAAATTATGTTATTTATAATTGATGAAATGTGGGTTTACCCTTTCGGTGATGAATTAACAGTCGTAGACTGAATATGTTTCTGTCCTAGTCTTAAGTTTGATTGTAAGGCATATAAAGCTACAACAGACCTAGCAAGCTGGTAGTGTAAAATATATGACTTTAATAAAAAAAAACTAACCCGGGCAACAGGCTGGAAATAATAGTGGATGAAAAAAAACCTAATTTTGCCTCAAATCTATTTTTTGTTAAAAGCAAATGATTAGTTGATAGTAAAGGATATCCAAGTGAATTAAAATGTTTTAAATAAAATGGCATGTTAGCTAGCTAAACTTTAAAGGGTTGATTAAAGCTTTAAAACTAGTGAATAGTTTTTGAAAGGTGTGTGTGTGTATTTATTGACTTGAAATGTTGGACATTGTATTTACTTTTTATCTATACTAGGAACCCATCTCAGACGAATATATAGGAATACTAGACATGAGTCATCATAAATTATATTAAAGTGTGGTTTTCTGCATAACATCAAAATTGGGACCAGTAAATTAATTTTTAAATTATAATTTTTCAATTTAGTTGTATTTTTTTTTTAAATATGGTGAAATAGTTTTCGACTGGTTTCAAATACATTGTTTTCTGAATAGAGCTAGAGAATGTTGCACTACAATGAGAAGCCTTATTTATTCAAGCCATATTATTAAAGCTACACATAATGTGGTTTTTAAACAGGCTCTTAGGAGTAAACCATGAAATTGCAACAATTCAAGTGGTTAGGTAAATTATTAACAACTCAACCAAGTACACAATAAATACATATATTTTGCTATACTTTTTTTTTAAACCTTTATAGAGCTAGAGCACCAATTAATAAGTTCAAGTGATTTTTTTCTGTGTAAATGAATTCAAATATTTGAGCCTTAACCTTTAAAGTCAACTATTGCAAACTAAAGTGTGTTACTAGCTTAAATGATGCCGTCCAATAAGTAAACCAGCGTACTCTGTAAAGGGGAGCACAACTATCATGTACAATCAGGCTTATAATACAATTCATTCTTCATGTAAATGTGGATTTAATTTTTTGTTCTTAACCAAAATTAAATACAATTTAAATCTAATATATCACTATGTACACTTAAACCTTAAAACTGACTGAACTGAATGTTCCAGACCATTCTATGAAATGTCGTCTGCCCCTCCTCCCCCATTTTTCCAATAATTCCTTTAATATGTAGAAACAAGTGCACACTCCTGACATATGGGATAGCTTATTTTCAAAATATATTATGAAATTATTACAAAAATGTGCAATTTCCATTAAAGAAATATTGTCAATTTTGTAATTTATATATATTTTCAGATTTTCTAGACATGGTTTAAAAATATACATGCGATTATTTTAATGTATAAATAACATAATAATTGCCATTCTTTTAAAACTATTTGATTAAAAGAATGAATGTGTTATGTAAAATGAAAATATTAAGTTAGAGTGCAAGTTTGTATGTTGTCTGCATCAGATCTACGATGCAATTTTGTGATGTTAAACAAGCTCCTTTTCAATTTCAATTTTATGCATTCTTTGCAAAAAAAAAAAAAAAAAGTTAAATATCAGGCTATATTTTAATATGAAATTATTAAGATTGAAAGTCAAAGCTTGCAAGCTTAATTTAAAAAAAAAGGCCACCTTTATAATTAAAAATGTTGCATACAAAACTACACAAATTTTCACTATTACTTCTTTATTTGCTAATTATGAGAAATTTTCCAATAAGCAAAAGTATGTCTCCTCTTTGAAGTTATCAAGATAAAAATATGAGCAAATAATTTCCACAAATTGTGTCTTAAGTAAAATAACGCAGTAAATGAATGGTAAGGGGTCTGGTTGGTAAATGTGTTCTACTATTATGTCATATTAAACAATTAATAAGCAGCTTTTCTTTTTCTTCTAAAATCAAGAAATAACAAATAGGCTTAAAGATTTGTGATTTAAAAGAGCCTTCCCTAGTTTTAAATCAAGCCTGCCGTGTTACTTTTTAGTTTTATTTAATGATATTTTATTTGGACAATTTGGCACTCTTTTAGTCAAAATTATTAAATTCCCTTCAGCAGTCTTACCTGGATGGACTACACTATGGCCCATCTTATAAGCTGCGCCATAATAGAATCAAGCATGGTATTAAGCTTGCCACCTTTCGGGTTAGAAGGGTACAATCAAATAGATGTGTTGCAGATTTGTGGTAGATGTATCATATTCACACTGATAAAGATGCTCGACTCGCAATGTACTTGGTTGCCATAAAGGGAAAATAGGGGGGTGCAAATCTTAAACTATGTGGGTTTTCTTTTCTCTCTCTCACTTTACGATTTGATTTTTGGTCTGTTTTTCTCATCCACTTTATACACATTTTAGTACATTTTCTTAAATTTTTACCTTTTTAATTGTGTACTTAAATGTGTCCAAATGAAGTTATAATGCACAAACAAACAAAAATCTGGGTTGTCTTGTCTAGATACTCTGATAGATACTCTGTATGACCTGAAAACCAACCCTACAGTAACTATTATTACCATATTATGTCCCTGTAATCTTTTTTGGCGTTAAAATTCCACCTGGGTATTTTTTTTTAATATGTAAAAAAGGTTCAGTGTTTTGACTATTAATTTAGTGCCAAGATCAGGATTCCCCAGCCTTGTTAAAGCTTAAGTGGATGATTTTCTTAGTATAACCATACACATTAATCTTCAGTGGTCATTAGGTGTTAACTCTTACCTTTTTTAATTTTATTATTACATTACTTTCCAAAACAGAAGTGCAAATTCAGTGAGAAACTATATATTATATATATATATATTTTAAAGTTTGTTGAATTAAAAATTAATCTTTTATTGTATGCCCTTTTTTTCCTGTGCTCTTGATAAGGTAGCCTTGCAGTAACAAATTGATATGTACAATCTCGATTCTTTAAGTTTCTACAATATAATTCTATTTTTTTTAAATTGATAAACTTTCTAATGACCACAATTACAGATGCGCCGAAGAAGCAATAACTGATAAATCAATGTCTTTTAAGTTTTTTAACATTTTGCATTTTAATTTACCTACCTTTAATGTCAATTTCTAGTAATCTTCACCAAATCAAGATAAGTTAAAAACACAACAAAAAATTAATAACTATGATTAACCCTGCTGTAACCGTTTATAAACATTTGTGGTATTTTGCATTGTCCATGATATTAACATTTATAAACTTATTTGAATTTCATTCACCAGTGCTAATAATGTTTATCAAAATACAACTCTCTAACTTTCTGTATTGCAAACACCCTTTATTGGCATTATTTTGGAACCATTACAAAGTATGTAATGCGTTCTTGTATACATTTCTCGACTAACTGATGGATCGATGTTCATCGCCAATCACATAATTGTTTATTATGTAATGCATTTTCAGTTGGGTTTTAAGTTTTTTGTTCAAATTACTAATTTAGGGGATATTTATTCATTCTTTCAGTTATTTTTATAAATATATTTTCAGTAACTGTTAAATAGTTTAGGGTGACCTGGCAGTCTAGGGGTAAGGTGTCACTCTTCTATGCTAGGGTCCGGGGTTCAATCCTCGGTCCCGGCACAGATTTATCTGATTACCAAACCCTTCCTTCACCTCTGACAAGACATCTTGTGAATGTGTGGAATGCCAGGCCTCCACCGTGGTTCGGATTCCACGTTAAACTGTAGGTAGGTCCTCCATTTAATCTCACTATCACCCTACCATTACACATTAGCGTAAGTGTGTATAACCCGAACGGGTATTATGACGCGGTGCTATTAATAATACATAGTTTAGGCTTAAGAGAACATTTATAATCGTAACGATGAGTGAAACTTAAGCAAAACATTACTTCAATTAAAAAAAATCCTAATTAAGCAGATTTGTAATACAGGTTATTTTCCTAATTTTGCAAAGACAGGGTTAATGATATAGATTGTGTCTATAATTCCACCTCCCCCACCTAAGCTTAGAATCTGTTCAGGACACATACATTAATTACACTAATGGGATTAACAAAGGAAAAATAGCGCCAAACGGCTGTCAAGACCTACACACTTAACAGAAAACTGTAGGCCTCAAAGTTCACATTTCACTTTGAAGCTTACAGTTTTTTGGGGTTGATAGGCCTTGCCCTTCTATCCTCCTTTCAATATTTAAACTAATAAGATAAAGAAGATAAGGAAGTTAGAATTTAAGATAAAATGTACCCACATTTGAATGGAGGAAGAGTGGGAAATCATTTTATTCATTTATTAACACTGCTTTAAAACAACAGAAGTATGTGTAATGGTTATGGGCAGTACTAAAAAAGAAAATGAAAGAGCCAAGTCGATGTTCAACTCTCTAGTGGCAACCATATTCGTTGAACCTTGGGATTAGAATCCCAATCTCCCAATCACTGTCAATTCAGTCGAATACGAGAGTTAAGCTTTAGACCATGCTACTGATTCAAGTTGTGCACAAGATTAAGATGTCTTGAGGACTATATGTACATTAAGGACAAAAAGGGTACAGTTACAGAGTAATAAGACTAGGCTTTAGCTCTAGGCAAAAGTTGATAAATTTAGTCTCTCAGGCTGGCTATAGCCCTTTGTTTTTGGTAAACAGGAAAATAACATTTTCCTCAATAAATATCAATGGCAAGAATAATAACCCTAACGCACAAAAGAAAACTAAATAAGAAGCTAACAATTAATAATATAGTTTTATAATCTACAAAATAACACAACCTGTGAATAATTTTGAAGAGTTTAACTTTTGAACAAAACAAATTAACATCAATTACAATACATAAAATGTCACATTGTTACTTCTAGTGAAAAGCTTAAGTAAATGGTGGCAGAGCCGGCAATATCACAAGACAACAGTAGTATGTGAAATGGTTATGGGCAGTACTAAAAAGAAAACCAAAGAACCATGTCGATATTTAACTCTCTAGTGGCAACCACTTTTGTTGAACCTTGGCTATATTATGAGATGTAAATTTTATCCAAGAAACTTTCACTCACACTCAAACCCACTCTACATAATGGTATCAATAATTCCTCTGTGGCAAGAAAATAAAATAAAAATCATTAATCCACCGGCTTAGTAATAGCCAACACCTTTGACCTATGAAGAATGACAGCTAATTACTGTTGTTAACCAATTAGGGTTGTGTGCATTAGCATTTACTACTAAACGATTGCGCTTACAAGTTTGAACCAAAACCCAATAGTTTTATAATATTTATGGGATTGAATTTTAGGACTATTCCCGTTGTGTAATAAAATATTAACTAACACACACACTAAAACTTGGTATATTTAAATTTGCCAGCAAGGTAATTGCTAATCATAAAAAACACCGCTCATCAATAATTAGTAGCAATAGTGGAAATTAACCAAAAAAGTGACCAAATATTTGTCATAATAACCAATGAAAATAGCACTAGCCCATCCCTGAAATATAAAAGATTCAATTTCTTTTTGGCTTGAAAATAAGAAAGAGACTCTTTAACTTTGAGAACTTGGTTTGAACCGCAAGGGCTGTTATTACTGATAGCTGAATTCTCAAACTTCACTTGATAAAAATACAGTTTAAATCATTTTAGAACAATACATTTCAGGTTTAATAAAGGGTTAAAAAATATATTTTAATTTTATTAAAGCTATGTTTTTTTTAATTTAGCTAATGTGCTAGCTTTATAGAGCCTTTGACTTGATTAGTCATCTTTTTAAATAAACTTTACAAGCTAATTAGGAGCAATGACGACCCTTTAAAAGCAAATTACTCTACAACTCACTGAACCATAATAAACCCAATCTTGTTGTGGTACAGAAACCACAAGCTTTATTGGATAAGAAGACTAGAAGATTTTTAAGATTGTGTGGCAGCACTTCTAAATGGAATAATTAAAGAGCAACTCAATGCAGTGTGTGAATGAAATATAAATGACGACAAAACTCTATTCTTGCATACCAAAGGTAATTATTAATGATTGGTAACACAAGTTGCAGGAGCATCATATGCACACAGACACACATGTGGGCAACCAATAAAAAGAGCAGTTCACCTGAATTGCTGGAAGTCATCTCAAATCTAAATAAACTCTTGTTGATCAATTAAATTTCACTATAAGAAATAAGACTCAGTTTGATAATTTGAAGGTATGTAATTTTGGTGCTTTACATATTGTACTGGGAAATATGAACCGTCAAATTTTTGACCTCAAAGTGGAATGACAGAGTACAAGCTAGGTTCCACAAGGATTATATAACAAAAATCTTATCCAAATTATTACAGAAAAAAAAAATGAAGTAAAATACGAGTTTCAATTTAGGAGATCAATGAATATATAAGTTAACTAAAAATAAAATTATTTAGCAATTTGGTAAAGTCGTTATTCTTTCAGATTCACCAAAAAGCTTTTGGAACTCAACAAAAGTCAGTTTATTAATTCCACTAATGACAGTTTTTTATCATTTCATTGAGATAGAATAGTTGTTGTCTATTACATCTGAGAACCAATGGCTTTAAACATTGAAACCCAAAACTTCACCGACACACTGCAATCAAGTTAGTGAAGGTATATACAGAGTAAACGTCATGTAGCTTTGGATTAAAGTTTATCAAAGTGTTTGTGATTCTGGGTTTCTGTGCTTAAGACACCATGTCCACGGTTTCATGCCAGGATCGCCCTACACCACTTTGGAGAAAAGCAGAAAAACAAGTTTAAAAAAACTAACAAATGACTTAAACAACACAATAACTTGTAGATAGAGTATGAAGAAAAGCTAGCCAGTTTTCAGGTTGGTGAAGCAAGTCATCTCACAGCGTATAGTGCTGGGGCCAACCGAAACCCCATGTGTGGGGGTGTTGCACCGAGTGGCCGGCCCAGGCTGACTCCTAGCTGGTCCTCTGTCTTTTGGCAGTGCCGCTGGTGTCATGAGAGCTGTTGTTGGCCACACGGCCTAACATGTATTTCAGTTGGGGCATATACTGCATCACATCACGCACTTGGATCAGGGGTAAGACATCACTCGTCGATTTGCATTTTCCTGCATCTTGAAGGATCTGCATTTGCTGCCTGGAAACAAAAGTAAATGTCATATAAATAAAACAAATAAACAAATAGTGGGAGGAGAGGTAAAAAACTATAATGAATGGTCTACCCATCTATAAGCTTGACTTCGCGGGCTTGGTTTGACATGGTTCTGACAAAATTGGCCAAATTGTTGTCATAGCACTGTTGTGTACTACATCACCTGGTCTATAAGGGAAGGTGACTTTGGTTGCTATCTGGTGACAAATAACAAAACTAACAGTTTGCCAAAGTTCTAAATGCATGTTTGCTTCTAGCGCTGTCTATCTTGGCACGCGAACCACGTTAAAGAAAAAAATACTTTTATTGTCCTGTTCAAGCAGTGTTGGAATGTTGTGATCAGCAGTTCTATTTTTATTTATTCCTGGTTGTAACAAACATTTCATGATTGTATATAAACATTTATGTTTGTTGAGTTGTTTATTTTAATTAAGGGCTATTGGATCTGTAATAAGAACATGAGTGAAATTTCATGAGACTCACAGCAAGATTTATTTAGCAATGACTGACAATTTCATCCCTCCTACTTCTTCTGAGACCAGCAGCAGTGATGAAAACACTATAAATGAAAGGGTGGTAACCTAATGCTCTATTTACTGTTTATTAAATCATCTTATCCTTTGCTATACCACTACCAAATTTATTTTTAACGATTGACAAAAGTAACAAAAATGTATATTGAAAGTAAAAGTCTTGCAATATGGCTAGAAGTGATGGCAAGCCGAACTGGAAATGATATTGCGAGTGCACTTCAAAGAATGTTGTATGTATTAATTGAAGAAAATGATATCATTGACTTAATTAAATGGTCTGACTCATATGTGCCCAGAATCGAAATTCGATTATGTCTAACACAATCCTAGATTTACTGAGGGACAGTTCAAATATATTGTCTGTCACTATGAAGTACTCTGTGCCAGGGCACTCTTGTATCTTAGAGGTGGATAATACAAATAGTAGTATTGAAAAAGCCACGACTCAAACTGATTTCTACTTTCCACCGACCGGGCCCGATAAGGATATTGAAGCAGGTGAACCGTCGCAACCCATATCGATAAGACTTCCATTCTCCCATGTGGCAATGATAAAGTTAACCAAATCATATCATGAAATTAAATACAAACTAAGCCATGAAATCAAATAAAATAATTGCCTTGCCAATATAAAATTTAATGAGACTCCGAGTACGATTGTTGTGAGCAAGTCTTTATGTTTTAAACATCAATCCAAAAGTTCTAAGAAATAATATAGACGTTTCAGATTTGAAAAAAAGGACATCAAAACAGACATCCCTTCATGCCTCTGCAAGTCAAGGAATACTACTCAGCAGTGCTCAAATTATATATATTAACTAAATTCTGCCTGAGATTATATACCATTTTGATGTTATTTTAAAATTAATACAACAGTTACATTAGTTTTAATGTACATCTTATTTTGTGTAAAATTTAAATATAATTCATAATTCTAACTGAGAATACTTATTTGATTACTTATAAAAATTAGTTTGACAGAGTTGTATGTGTAGTTAGAACTTTGTAACTTTACCGGAGAGTCAAAATCATAGTTGCAAGGTTCTAAATGCATTTTCCCCTACCTCAGATTCAGCAAATAAAAGTGAATTTTTAAAAGAGTAATAGTAGAAAAAGCTTTTAATAGACCTATAGGAGGGCCTAAAAACTATTTTGAAAAATATTCATAAATAAAAAGTTATAGTAAATTGAAACTATAAACTCGTTTTACTCAAAAAGATGGTTTATGCAGTTAGAACCTTGTCAAGCCAAGCCCGCAACTCGTTCAGCTGAGAGAAGCAGCCAGCATTCACCAGCTTTTGATATTCATTTAACATAGTACAAATTTAATTTTTTTT
Organism: Timema cristinae; assembly: GCA_039000515.1. Classification (NCBI taxonomy): domain Eukaryota; kingdom Metazoa; phylum Arthropoda; class Insecta; order Phasmatodea; family Timematidae; genus Timema; species Timema cristinae. Next base: position 50,868,514 of record JBCFYV010011172.1, on the reverse strand, counting down.
TAATCAATGATTCTTGATTATAGTCACACTATTTTTTGCCTCTGGTGTTAAATAATTACCCTATTCTTGAGATTATCTTAAAAAATTTCCCAATTTGATCATTTTATAAACATGAGTTGATGCATGCCTTTCAACAATTTCAACAATAAAATCTGATTTTTAATATCAACCATAAATACTAAATTCTTAGATCCTGAAAATTCATTTGTAACATAGTCATGTTTCTGTATTTTGCGTGTTTAGTTGCGATTGTTGTTTTAACAATGAAATTATTCCATGGATGGTCGCTAAAACTTCAATGGACGGAATCCTCTAATAGAGATTTAGGGGAGGAGAGATTTTAGTTGGAATTTGTTTTAAAGCCACAAATTAGGTTAATGAAAAACTTTATCAATCATAACAAGATCACTAATTTAACAGAATACAAGGTTGCTTCAGTCCCTATGCCTGCCAGCAAGTAGTTTTCTCCCTTTCACCACTCTTTGCGTGATGTCACTCGGTGATCATACTGCAACTTAGCAACAGGGGCTCAGTAGTATATTTAAATTACTGGCATTCAAGTTCACAGTGTTTCATGTAGTTACAATATTGTTAAAATAATTTCAGCTTAAAAACAAGAGTGAATTCTGTGTACTAGTGTAACCATTAATCTTAGTAATATTGTTAATAGTTCCCTTCAATTAGAATTTGTTTAATGATTTTCCTCCAACTGAATTGAATTCAAAAGAAAAATGTTTTTGATGATTTGTTTGTATATGTATAATAATGTAAATAATAGTGTAACTAGTTGAATATTTTGTTTTTACACCGTTATTTATTAATATAAACAACATTTTAGAGTTAACAAAAGTGGCAGGGTAAAGATGTAGAGTTGATTTGTGTGATAATAACCACCAAAAACTAAAAATAAACTCCAATGGGAAATCAAAAGCATATAATTCTTTTACAAAAAATCCGGTAATTAATAAAAAATGGATACACCTTTGTGGGAAAGATGGGAAGTGGAATCCGGATTCATGTTCAGTGCGCTTGGAACATTTTCGCGCAGAAGATTATGAACAAGAACTAAAATTTGAACTTCTCAACTTAATCCAACTTTTGACCAATAAACTATCGCTTAGTTCCTTTCTTTTCCTAAAGATCTGATTGAAACATATATTAAAATGAAAGCTATTATTATAATGAAATACCTAAACACTAAATTGGACAAAACAAAACACAGGGTGTAAATAAACATAATTTATTATCAGATGAACTACAGAAGAAATGTAAAAAATATGCGAAAGTGATAAATTAAATTACCTACTTTCAGACATTTCAGCCAACCCATTACATAATGAATTGATGCAACATGTTTGTATATTTATAATTTATTTTACTAATAATATAATAATTACAATTACATAATAAACTACACTACATTAACATCAGTATTTTGTCGTTTTTCCCACTGAATTTCACTATCCGTCTAGGTTATATGCATAGGTATTAATAATTACACTAATAGGGTAGGGATCAATAAGGTAAAATCTTGTGGAAATCTACCCGAAGTTTTGTTGAGGAAAAGTGGGAAACCAATTAGAATAAAAACGCTAAGTACACCCAAACAAAATTCAAACCCCAACCCTACCACCATCTAAAAATCTAGTCACTTAGTCCACGTGCCCAAAAAACACTTTATAAGACACATTTCAATAAAACGTTTCTAATCTAGTAGTGGAATAATATCTGAAGTTAACAGGCATGACATTTTGCAGCTTCAAATATTTTTATTGAAATAATAGCCTTAACAATATAAAAACCAAACACAGTAAATGATGACACTTTTTCTCGACAAACAACCATAATTTAAGCTAAAAACCTAAATATAAATAATAACTAACAATTATTTTTAGATAATCAATAATATAACTTATGGGAATTATTATTAATAATGATACATTATCGAAATGTGTGTTAGTTTGATAAATATTTAAAAATGCAAAACTACTTTTTTTTTTCCTCATTAGTAATATGTTATAACCCGAACAGCTGGGCACACACGAAAAAAAAGAAAGCTTGAACTATTTGCTACCTATTTAATGTGGTGATATATATTATGTAGTAGATACGAGTGCCCTAATAGTTAAGTGGTTTTATTTCTTTTAATTAAATTAAAATCAAGTCAAGCTATTCGCAATGAAACACTGAGTTGTATGGCTGGATAGGTAGTCGGCCGGTCACTATGTGATGTCACACATCCGGCTCAATCTGCTCCATGAAAATGGCTGATCGAGGCAACCTCCTATACTAACAACCTTGTATGTGCCCAAGAAGAACAAGGCTGTCATTATGTTATCTATGATGCATGATTCACCAACTATTAACACAGTGAACACCACACTAGAGCTATGCTCGGGCCGGCATAAGTATCTATTGTTACCAGGCCCGAGCTACACTCCGGTCCTCTTTTAAATGTTTACATACGCAATGGCCTGAGATACACTCGGTATAGTGTTCTGTAAATGTTTCCTATGACTGTTTTAGTTCATAAAAAAATACTAGGTGGCAGCACTAGATGGTTTTGTGAAAAGTGTAATGTAACATTACGTGTGCAAAATTGTTTTGCTCTCTACTACACTAAGGCAAATTATTGTCAGGCCTAAATGTAATTTTTAATTCATTTATAATATTTTTTTCTAACTTTTGTAACAAAATGTGTACAAATATTTTATTTGAAAAAAAAAAAAAGTTTTATGTTCAAAAACTACCATACAAAATTTAAAAAAAAATTATTTTATAAAACAAAAAAAAGTTCAGACAAAATCTAAAAGATCATACATAAATGACTATAATTAGCACACAAAGTATTATATGTCAAAAAAAATTCTTCTCACAGCAAAAATTCAAAATATCATGAATTTGGCCAGTATCTGACAATTCACCATGTAATTTTATGACTGTGTGCAATGTGTTAATGATGACACTAGAAACCCAGACATAATATTGGATTACAACAAGTCAAAGGGAGTAATAAACACAGTAGATAAAATATGCATTGTGCAGTGTATACGATGTTGAGCTTATTACATGGTGATAGCCTATGAGTATGTTTTATTCAATGATAAATGCATAATGCACAAATTTTATATTTTTCAACATCTCAAAAATGTATAGCCAGAGGAATATTTTTTTAAATGTTAGCTTTGAATTGATGAAGCCTCACCTTGAAGAAAGAGCTAAAACCAAGTGGCTTCCAATTGAATTATCAGCCTTTCTCCTAAGTATGTAAGTAGTATGGAGTATGGAGATGATTGTGAAAAGTTAGCCAGAAAAAATTAGGAAGGTGTGTGTCATGTAGCTGATCACAATAAAATGTGGTACATGCAAAGAGTTTGTATGTAATAAACATGTTCATATAACATACACATGTAAAGAGAGTAACAACATAAATGAGGCTGATTCTGATTTAAAAAATCTTTTTTATCCATATTATTGAGTTGAGTTTTAATTTTGAGTTGTTTGGTTGTTAGTATTGTATTTGTAGTGTACTTTTTATCACATTGTACTGGTAACAGTACCAATTAGCAAAATAATATCCAGTACCAACTAAAAACTGTAATTTCTGTACCTTTAAAATAAAACATATGTTAAATATCAAAACTCTTTCTATTTACTATTATATAAATAGCAATAGCTATCAATTTGTTTGATTAATAAAATATTCATGCAATAGGCTTAAATGTACTCAGATTAAAACAAAATACAATGTAAAATAAATTTCTCGCCTGCTTGAGGGTCAAGTGTCGAATCAATAAGAGCCATGCTAATTATAAGATAAAATTGTAATATGGAGTGTGACAAGTTTTTTTTGATGAAGTACAGTAAGTCCTGCTATAACGTCACCTATTAAAACTGTTTGGTTAAAACACTGTTAATAGTCTGTGATCAATTTTCTTACATAACATCCTGTTTTACAGCTGAACACGCGTCAAGTGCCAACCGCCTGGTTCCCGTTTGTGTGAGCCTAATAGGCCTATGAGTCAAGGAGGTCAGGTCAGAGATTTCTCTCCCCTCTCTACCTCCAAACAAGCCGCCCAATAATAATAATAGTAATGGGTATGTATTTTTACATACAAAAAAATATTTTTTGATTTATTTTAAATTTGGAATATTTTACTTGAAAATTGAGACTTTCCGCATGTCTGGAGTTGGCAACACTTAAGATGGTGCAAGTTAAACAGTTTTGTTCAAACATACAAACTTGTGTTTAGCTTTCTTTGTAGTTTTTATATTTTAGTTCAGTAGGTCTTTTGTGTATCTTTATTTTCTTTGCAGTTTTTATATTCAATACATTTTATGTTAGCATGTGACTTGTGTTTACCATTCTTTCTGTTTTTATATCAAATATATTTTTAGTTTGTGCGAAACTTATGATTATCATTCTTTGTTTGTTTAGTTTTTTATTTTAGTTAGGGGTAGTTTTTATCTGTTTGCAATGTCGTACATCCATTTAATTTATCTAAAAGTTTAATTGCAAAGAAAAACAATCATTAGTCTGGCTGTGAAAATGGACGTAATACAGCGACTCGAATCTGGTCAGCCCGGTGTAGACATTGCTGCAGCTTTGAGCCTATCTGCAACTACTATTAGCACTATAGAGAAAAATGCCGTAAAAATTAAGTGCAGTATGGAAAACTTTTCGGGACTCAGTGTGACAAAGGTCAGGCGTACAAGAAACAAACACATTGAAAGGATGGAGAAAATGCTTTCGTTGTGGATTGAATCTCAAAACTAACACAGTGACCCAGCTACTTTAGCTATTGTTCAAAGTAAAGCTAAATCTTTATATCATGACGTGTTAAAGCCTAAGAACGGTGAAGGTTCTAAAGAATTGATTGTGATTGTGAAGTGATTGTGTTAAAATGTGTGTGTGACTACTTCTATACTATAGAAGACAGAAGGAAGAAGATGTCACCTTTGTGCATTGGATTCTTCCCACATTTTTCCTCTTTCCCTAGGTGGGATTTCTTCATCAAATTTATTCTTAGTAGTTTATTTTTCCTTTTTCTTTGGTTTTATCAATTTCCTTTATTATAAAATTATCTAGCCATTGGGCCACCTCATTTTTAAACATAGGTATTAAAAAACTGAAATTTGTTTGTCTGAAAAAAATATTCATACTATGAGGATGATGATTTAATCCAATCCCCCTCTAGATCGACCAAAAAGTTTTTGTTTGGGTTCTATGAAGAATAAAAATTATTGTTAAGTTCAATATTTCTTTTTAAAATGCCCTATTCTCCCACCCCCAGTCCTGTTTTTTCCTCAAGGAACTATGTTCACCCTATTTCTACACGTGTATCCATCGTTATAACAAGATCCATACACAGTAGTTTGGTGAATACAAACATTGTCCCCATACTGGAAGTGAGGGTCAAAGCTGGGCACTTGTTATATTGTATCAACGAGTTGCCCAATATAAATTTTCAAACAAAAATCAGTAGAGCACCTTGAAATATCATTCATAATTTCTCTTTTAACCATATATAGCTTAGTTTCATGCACAAGTCTAAAAAATTCATGTCATTTTTAAATAAACTGGCTATGCCATCAAATATGAGCATGCTACAGAAGTTTCTAAAATTAATTAAGTATTTATGCTGCATTGTCACCCTAGGTGGTCTTAGGGTTAAGTACTCGCCTGAGGACCCTATGTTCCTGGGGTTCAAACCCAACTGGGGTTGACGAATTTTTCTTGAGTGATAAAAATTTGTTGCACAACTTCCTTTGGAGGGGAATTAAAGTCGTTGGTCCCATGTCAATTGTGGCATGCATAAGAACCCTGCAAGGTATGTGAAAATACCTTTCTTTGCGAAATTGTTAGATCCTTTCACTCTGGTTCATAGAAATTCTCGTGTGCTGAAATAATCATTCTGCATTGCAAGTCTTTGGGGTTTTATTTTCACAATGGTAACTAAATACTTAATATTTTCAAACCTTAAAAGCAATCACTTTAAGCTAGAGTAAATTCTCATTAATAAGCAAACATTTCAAAAAGTGTAAATACATCTTTTTATTTATATCACCCAATAATAATAGTAATGGGTTTGGTTGTTAGAAAGTGGATTGAAAAAGCTCTTAGAAGCTAGCTAGGGGTTCTTAAATCTACTTTTAAATTAAAGTAATCTTAAATTGCTATGTGGAAAGGATCCAAAGCATAACCATAAAACATGAAAGCATATAATGAAACATGCAATTCCTTAAGTGTTTAGGTACTGACCTGTTTCCCCTGTAAAGTTCCAAATGTAGGACCTCTTGAAGAGCTTGTCGACAATTACTCAGCGAAACCTGGGGAAAGAAATGGCTAACCAAGTCCGGCAATGTCATCAGAAGCTCTGAGTAGATAAACGGTTTTGAGTTGATGCAAGGAACCATCTTGTTATCAACAAGTGCTTTCTGTACCTGAAATACATTGTACAAGTTAGAATATCTCATATCTGTGGGAATTTTCAGGCGATTAAATTACTATTATTAATAGGGGTGTTTGACAATTCAAATATTTTTAAATATAATTTTCTGAACTATTCTTATTTGAACTTTAAACATTAAATTTTGAATTAATCTGACATTTCCAAATACCTAAAAATTGATATTGGTTTATTCAATTTTACCACACATTTATACATAATATGCAACTATTATTACCATATTGACCCAAAAATAAGCCGCCTTTGAATAAAGTCCTTACCCTCATCATTAACATTAAAATAAAATTGTTTTAATATGTTTTAATCATTGGCCAAAAAGAGATGCTTTATTCATAATCTAAAATGTGTTATTTATAGAGATCAATAGTATTCGGAGAGCAGCTGAAATAAATACTTGAGCTCGGGATCTACAGATGTGTAAGCTCAAAAGATTTATGAGCAACACATTTGAGCTCCTTAAAAGTTTATTTATTTTCCTGGCACTGTGTGTCTAGTGATGAATGAATCATTGTTTACTATTATTTCTACTGTTGAGGATGTGTTTTGTGAAATAATGCGTAGTTGGAGGAGAATGGTATGTTTGTGTGTGTGGGGGGGGGGGGGGGAAGAAGAACCCAAAATAAAAAGTATTGTCCAGGCCATTGGCATGTCAAGATCGGCGAGTAAAATGATTGCCGAGTGGAGGAGTGTGTGAAGCGTAGACAAGGTCATAGAAAACTAATTTTTCTAGGGAGGTAGGATGTTAACTTAAGATTGTTCATAAAATTCTGAATATTACATTTTGCATTTTAAATGTTAGTGGTATTTGTTATCAACTTTTAACTATCATAGTTCGATTATCAATTTAAGATTGTTCGTAGAATTCGGAACATTACATTTTGTATTTTAAATTCTTATTGTTATCAACTTTTAAATATCATGACTTAATTATCAACCAACCCATTACATTGTTTTCATTAAGTTTTCTATTTTTAATTATTGTATTCATCAATATAGTTGACTTATTTGTCATCAGATATAAATAAATTGTTATCATGTTGTTAATATTAATTTATCAACATATTATAAGACTACTTAATGTTGAGCTATCCTTGTAAAACAAAGTTATTATAATTTATAAATATTCAAAGTTTTCATTATTAAATATTTAATCTTAATTACCCCTTACTAACAAACCATGAACATTATTAGAATTATTTAGGAAGTTAACAAATTAAGTTCTACCTGATAAGGTATGTGAGATCCAGATGTTGCAGTCTCACTTATCTGTATCAACTTTTTGGCTCCAGGAACATCGTCATTAGTATTATTGTTAGATGCTGTGGTCCCTCCGTTAGATCTATGAGGGGATTGTGGTGGAGATGATAAATCAATAACATCACTTCCATATGCTCCCGCTGTACCCGTGGGATACCTAAAATGAAAAGAAAAAATAGTGCAAAACATTTTTTGCAGCGTAGCTTTACAATAAAATATTTAATTAATTGAATTTAACATTTAGTGCAGTCTAATAAAATTATAATTTAAATATTTGTTGAAATATCATACGTATATGTGAATCAAACTCTATAATCCACCCCAGGCACAGGACAATCCTCTAAAATCATTGGATGAGCATTGAAGCATTAAACTAAAAAGTCTCTGGTTTGATTCTTGTGTCCGGGTTTAACTTTATTGCTCTAAAATATATATCGCATTATTATTTATTTTATGTATTTGACTTATTTAACGTGCCTTTGCTGAACTGAATGATTACATCAGTACACAAGAATTTCTATGTGTGAAAGCGAAAGAATCTAACAATTTTGCTTCCATTTCGAAGGAAGTTGTGCTACAGATTTTTTTTTTTTTTGTTCAAGAAAAATCATTTGACTCCAGCTGGGTTTGGACCCATGAACGTTGGGTCCTAAAGCAAGCACTTTACCCAGAGAACACTGAGGTCGACAATATCTCATTAAATTTTGTGGAATCTAGACTCATAACATATTTGGTAAAAATATGTATAAAAGATTATATGATTATAATAGAGAATCATTATTTTATATTGGTGGATCAACAGATTTTTTTGTTGACCTACCTCGCTCCATTAACCGGTATGAGTGGCGGCGGATACTTGGACGATGCGGCGGCGGCAGCAGCTGCTGCTGCGTTATTGGGTGGCGTGTGTCTCTGTTGTTGGGTGTTGTAATGGTACGCTGGAGCCGCCGGAGGCAACATTTGATGGGAGGAAGAGGACCGAGAATTAGGAGAATGCTGGCTGGCAGCTATTAGGTGCTGTAAGGGGCTGGGGGAGGAACCAGGGATGCCAAGACCCGTCGTCGCTGCTGTCGAAGTGTAGGTGCATGCCGACCTGAATCACAAACAAACACACCTTCTTACGATTCTTTGTCGGAAAGAAGGAGCGCCTAGAAGAGAATTGTAAAACTGATTTGATAATATTTTACTCCTGCGTAATTGCATTGACAAATATGAAATGAGATTTTATTTATGAGTCCTTAGATAAAGAATATGATAAGTTTTTGTTAACAATGTCGCTTGACAAATATGAGTATAGATTCATGTCAGTAGAGATTCACTTCAGAATAGCAGTGAGGCAGCTTGGGTTGAAATTCATTCATGAAGAGCAGTGAGGCAGCTCACGGGTTATTTACTAACATCACAAGTAAAGTAAAGGGATGAAACTTACGAAGAAGCATGTGGATTGCTGTTCAATGTTACATTCCAAGGTTTACTCACAAGGAATAGTAGTAATAATTATTATATATACTATATCAACAAGATATGTTTTATAGGTGTGTAAGAGACCTGTTATGGAGAAGAGAAGAGCCCTTAAAGTGTAAGGATGTGCTGCATAGGTGTGTGCTTTGTAGTTTGTACCTTTAGTCATATATGCAGTAGAAATATGGACAATGAATGTAACATAGAGAGAGAAAAGGAAAGTGTAAGCAATGGGAATGACGTTTAAGAGGAGCATGTTTGTTGTATCGAGAAGAGACAAGATTATAAATTAAGTTATCTGGGAAATAGTTGAGCACAGGGAGTACTTAAAACAGTAGAGGAAGCAAGGCTGATATAGTATGGTCATGTAATAAGGATGGAAAAAGAGAGAAAATCAAAGAGCAATTTGGAGCTGAAGTAAGTAGGAAAAAGACCACAAGGGAAACCATGAAAGAGATGGAAGGAGTAGAAAGTGTATAAGGTAAAGGATAATAATGGAGGCATTTTACTAAACTGTCCCGGCCACAAGCTGAATACAGGTGTTGTTATTGTTATTATTGTTGTTGTTACTAGCCCACGTCTTACTACTCGTATGGGTTATACTCATGCTAATGTGTAATGGTTGGGTGATTGTGAGATGAAATGGAGGACCTACAGTTTAACGTGGAATCCGAATCACGGTGGAGGCCTAGCATTCCCCACATTCACAAGTTGTGATTAATATACATCTTGTCAGAGGTGAAGGGAGGGTTTGGCCATCAGATAAATCTGTGCCAAGACTGGAAATTGAACCCCGGACCCCCAGCACAGAAGTCAGACACCTTACCCCTAGACCGCCAGGTCACCGATAAATACAGGTGTTAATGATGATGATGATATGAGCAAAAAATACTTGACACTTATGTTACAAGAAAAAAATAGACACTCAAAGTAATATGTCATGTCATAAATGATGTCACTAACGATTTTGTCAGACAACCTGAATAAGAAAAATACACAAAAAGACTCCATTGAATAAATAACGATTTTAATAATTAGTAAAATAGTTTGCTCAATGGAATCAAAACTAGAGTGGAGAGGTGACTATTCAAAATATTCCCTTAACTATTTATTTAAATATATTTAGTATAAAAAGTACTAATTTATTATTTCAACACATACTTAAATATAATATATGGGACCAAACCCGATACCACCTGTTTAGAAAATTGATCTATACTGGTGTATTGATAAATTGTAGTATTTAATAACCACAGCAAATGCATTTTGACAAACTAATCACTAACGTATTTAATAGCCATTGGCAGATAAATTTTTACAAATCTAAGAATTTAAAAACCACAAGAAATGAATTTTGACAAAATAATAGCTATTATGTTAATAAAGACAGCTTATGAGAAAAACTGACCCATCATAATGAAATAATCAATCCTTCAAAAGTTCTTATTTCTTTTTAAACATAACGTATTTGACCTAATAGTAGAGTACTTGATAACAAGTAAAAAATAAAGTTGTTAATAGAAGCCAAGGTCCTAATAATGGCCGAGCTGTCTTAAATGTGGTCGAGACATAGGTATTCAGAGAATTTTTCATGGGCCTCACACTACACAATTTTCCTAATATTCCCTTTCCAATTATTCAACTAGCCCGACATTAATTCTGTGCTGAGCTTTGTGGAAGGATCATGTCAATCAACTAAAAGCATGATCCCTACTCTTCAGTCATTGACTAGTATTTCTACCGTGAAATGTGAATGTGTGTGTGTGTGAGAGAGAGAGGTGGAATTGAGATAAAATGTACCCACATTTGCATGGAGATAGAGTGGGCCGTCACTTTGCAAAAAAAAACCTCAGTACATCAAATTGGGATTCAAACCCCATCTTCCTGTAGCCAGAAATTCAGTTTAATATGTTAGACAATGTGATCATTGCTGCTGCTCATATATAAATTGAATTGCCTTTCTTGACTGTTCAACAAGTTTCTAGATCTACTCATGTGAGTGTATATGCAATGGCATGTATTCTGCTATTCTTACTTTTGACCAGATTAAGTCAATTTTGTGCATAGAGCCTGAACAAGTAATAAGATGCGGCGACTAAAAAAATCAATTTCGTTAAATATAGTCAACTTTTACACATATCTGCTAATCTACAGACTTTTTATTGCACTAAGAGGGTTTTTAAGGTGTAGATAAAGTAAGCGTTCACCTTACATTATCAGAAAATGATAAAAATCTGATACTAACAAGACAGAATTGTTTAAAATTATTTTTTAAATATGTTTCAAGACTTCAGCTACAGCATGGAAACTTAGCAAAATATTTATGTCAGTAGTTAGCACTCATCTTTGAAAACTAATATAATTACAGATTACTTATTTTGTTATATAAGGAACAAGGATTTAAAAAAATACAGTAAGTACTGCTATAACATTGAATTATGTTCCTGGAAAACGTTATTTTATATAAAACAGAAATATAAAAAACTAAGTTTCACTTTAAGAATCAATGTTAAGTCTAGGAATTAGGTTCCAAGGACCTGCAAAATACCTACAAGATATTTAGTTTCAGGACGTGGACAGGACTTGCTCAGCCCTCATGCTTACCTTCCCCTCACGTGGCACTTGACTAATGTATAGCAAGACAAATAGTCTATAAACACGCACAAAGAAAGATGAACACAAGTCACATGTGCGCATAGAATGTAATGATTTATCGCATAGTGCAGGCTGAAATTGGGTGGTGCGAGAACAATCCAAAATTGACACACAATTCAATCAGCTGAAAAACAGCGCTGTAGCCAGTTGTGACAACATCAAGTAAAATTAAGGTCACATAATATTAAAAATATTGTAATAGACATTATAGCAGAACTTACTGTAAAATGATCACTTCTGTGAAATAAAGCTAAAAAGTTTTTTCAATAAAAAACCAAATATCTTAGTTAAATAAAAAGATGCATGCGCTTTTGCAAAATATAACACCTACATCGTAAATCTATTTAAAACCAAAATATTAATTATGGCCTATGTAATTGTGAAATAATTTTTTTTTAATGTATAGCGCTTGAGATGAACCAAGATCAATATATAACACCGGATCAGTGGAATCAGCCATTTTAAAATTTACTTTATTTTATTAATCATAATGTCCAATGCTCAACTTTTATACAAGACTAGAACAAGATTGCAATGATTGCTTATGGTTAATAAAATATATTGGTGACCTGGCGGTCTAGGGGTAAGGTGTCGGACTTCTGTGCTGGGGTCCGGGGTTCAATCCTCGGTCCCGGCACAGATTCATCTGATAACCAAACCCTTCCTTCACCTCTGACAAGACATCTTGTGAATGTGGGTAATGCCAGGCCTCCATCGTGGTTCAGATTCCATGTTAAGCTGTAGGTCCTCCATTTCATTTCACAATCACCCTACCAATACACATTGCGTGTGTATAACCCGAACGGGTAGTAAGACACGGTGCTAATAATAAAAATAATAAAAATAATAATAAAATATGTATTTGAAGATTTTATATTCTCTTTGAGAGCATGGTATATTTAAATCATAATTTTGTATATATTTCCTGTGAATTACAATTGTAAAAAAATAGGGATATCAGACCATATTACCTGATCACTTGATTCTTACATAATGGTACCGAAATAATCTTATTAATCTTAATATTTATTACAAGTGTTGATAAATTAATGAAATTTCTGATATCTGAACAAAACAATATATAAGATTGGGTTATTTTAGATTGCAACTATTACTAAGCTGGTCTCACACAATTTGTGAATCTGTGTACAAATGTTCGGATTTCAGATGACTGTCCGAGAAGTGTGGAACGTAAACAAATGGTGAATCTTCAGTCAAATATTCAGGATCCAAGGACTTTCGCTTTGGGAGCAGTTTTTGGGCACAAATCAAAGGAAGTGAATGTAATGTTCGCCGTTATTCCCATTAGACATTTGTGAGAAGTGTGTTGAAGTCCACAGAAGGCCAATATTCTTATGGGTTTTATGACACACATGTAGGCAAACATTCTGGTGAATATTCGGCCTAAACATTTGAAAATAGTGTTGTATTTTGCACAGATTATTTTTGTGTTAATTTAATACAAATGACACATTAGCTACCTTATATATTATTATTATTATTATTATTATTATTATAATCACCACATCTTACTACCCGTTCGGGTTAGACGCACTTAAGCTAATGTGTAATGGTAGTGATTGTGAGATGAAATGGAGGACTTACAGTCTAATGTGGAATCCGAACCACGGTGGAGGCCTGGCATTCCACACATTCACAAGTTGTGATTAATACACGTCTTGTCAGAGGTGAAGGAAGGGTTTGGCAATCAGATAAATCTGTGCTGGGACCAAGGATTGAACCCTGGACCCTGACACCTTACCCCTAGGCCACCAGGTCACCTTACCTGATATAAAAAGTTAGGTATTGGTTAAAAGACTTTTAGTCAATTTATTTCAACATGACTAAAACATGGACGCTAAACAGAAGACAAACACTTGGCTGTTATAGTAACAAAACAAAACATCAATAGAAATTACAACATAGAGTAAACAATATGAAATTTTGTTTACAACTTATTGTACAGAATAGAAGACAGGGCTGAAGCTTGTTGCTACATAACCATGTCTTGTACTTCCCCTCAAGTGTACACCATGTCAATTCTTCATCCCAAAATGTTTTAAACACTTCTGGTAATCCTTTAGTGAATACATCTGCCATCATATCAGCAGTTTGTAGATAACGTAGTGTAACCAAACCCTGTTTGAGCACTTCCCTGATGTATATCTATATGTTTGGTTCTTGAATGGAATATAGGGCTCTTTGCGAGTTTTTGTGCTCCCGATTGTCATTGCAAATTGGGATGATTTGTTCATTTCTCAATCCTACTTCTTTCACTAAATAAATTGCTTCCTTTGCAGCTTCTGTAGTTTATAATGCCAAAGTGTGCTGTTTCTTTGCCTCCCAAGCCACTGCTCCATTTGCAAGAACAAAAACAAATCCTGTGTACTATCTTCTGCCTTGTGTGCATGATGCCCGATCAGCATCTACAAACCCTTTCAACTTATTTGAGCCCATCTAGTATGTGATTCCTAGGCTCATAGTTTCATGCAAATATTGTAGAATCCTTTTTGTCGCAATCCAGTGTTGTTTTTGGTAACAGCTGCTAAATTGGCTTAAAAGGTTTACCGAAAAAGCTACATCTGGTTTAGTTCCTATGGCCAGGTACATCAAACCTCCTATTATCTCTCTGAAAGGATAGTCTTCTGGTTCTTCACTTGAACTATTTTCTGCTCCCACTAGCTTAATAACCAGATCCATTGGTGTCTTGGTAGGTTTTGAATTTTCCATTCCTTGAAACTTTCTCAAGCTATCCTGAATGTATCCACCCTGTGATATCGTCATAGAGCCAATTTAATGATTGACTTCCATCCTCAGGCAATATTTAACACTTCCAAGATCCTTCACTTGAAAACTGAAAACGGTCTTTAAATTTTTGGTTTAATTCTGAAATCCAATTCAAGTCCCTTGAGATGATCAATATGTCTTCAACGTAAACCTCAACAATTAATTTTTGGCTTCTCGTCTGCCAATATATCCGAGGTGGTCCAGGTAATCTTCTTGCTTCTTCAAATCCAAAAAAATCTTCATCTTCGCTGTCAGGATAGTAATTGTTTCTATGATGTTCTTCATTAACTTTTTTTTGTTCTGGTGGAGTGGATTCTACTTTCACCCAAGTTTTCTCTTCTGTTGAGATAGTCTTTTCTTCCCCTTGAGATTTCGCAAAATCATTATATTTCTGTGCTTGTAGAAATTAATTGAGAAAAGTTACATCCCTCGTGACTTATACTTTTCTTTAAGTAGTTAACCGAACTCTGTAGCCTTTGGATTTTTCAAAATATCCCAAGAACACACAACTTCGGGTACGTTGTTGAACTTTTTCCTTTCCAGGTGTTATATCAAGGCAGTTTCCTATGCTTCACCCGCCTTGGTGGCGTAGTTGGCTAACGCGCTAGTCGTGTTTAGCTCGAGGTTCGAATTTTGGTCGGGTGAACTGGGGGTGGTTTTTCCTAAATGGTTTTTCACTCTCCCTCCACGCAAATGCAGTTTCACTTCCTCTAGTTCAACCTACCCAATTCCTAATCCATTAGCGTAATTAGTATTTAAAGCGTATAACCCGAATGAGTAGTAAGACGCGGTGCTAAATATTATTATTCCTATGCTTCCAAAGTCCTCGAGTGTGTGAGATCAGCTTTTTCCCCACTGAATGGTATTTTACCATCAATACTTCTGCAAGAACATCTGTTTCACTGATAGTTTGCTGTTGACACAGCCTTTGCCCAGAAACAGGGTGAAATAATAAACTCTAACAAGAGACATCTCGCCATCTCCACCAGTGTGCGGTTTTTTCGTTCTGCGATTTCATTTTGTTGAGGTATGTAGGCAACACTAAGTCTTCTATCGATGCCACACCTTTCCAAATGCTAATTAAATTCCCAGTTAAGATATTCCTTTACATTATCAGACTGGAGACACTTTATCTTTCTTCCCGTTTGGATCTCAACCAAACTTTGGTAGTTTTGGAAAGTTTCTAATGCTTCATCCTTAGACTTCAAGAACTTTACAATGCTCCATCGAGAAGATTTGTCAACAATAGTAATTAAAAATTTTGCGCCACCCATAGACTGGGTGCACATTGGGGCACACAAGTCTGAGTGCACAATTTCAAAAAGTTTTGTTTTATGACCTAACCCTTTTTGGAAAAGAAGTTTGCGTAAACTTTCCCTTGATGCACGTTTCACAAACACAAACACTTTCTATTTGAGCAAACTTTATGTTGAGATCTGTTAAAAGCATTCTTAGATCTTTAAAATTTAAATGTCCTATGCCATAACTTCAATTTGGAAGAGTTATCTTCCGATGACACCTTCGCATTTACTGCACTTTCTTGAATGTAATACAACCCATCAATTCTCTCAGTGAATATTTTCTCACAGCCGCTATTTCTCAAATTATAGCAGAATTTTTCTTAAAAGTTACTTCACATGCCTTATTGGTTATCTTACCAACAGAGATAAATCTGTTCTCAAATCGGGAACATAGTGTATTTTCCAAATTTAATTAATACCTTTTCTTTGTCCCCATCAGTAATTAACAGTTTCACAGTACCTTTTGATTCAACTGTAGGGGTTGTACTACTTGCCAAGTTCAGCTTTACATTTTCACATCCTTTACTATTCACAAACTTGTTTTTATCTTTTCACATATGTGAGGTGCACCCACTATCAGGACACCATTTTCCTGTATGGTAGGGTCTTCAATGCTGACTCTTCAACGGCAGAAAAGAGAAAACCTATTTCATCTACTGTATTCACTTTCTCAGACGCATTTCTAAACTTTGCAGTACAGTCAGCAATTTGGTGCCTACCCTTTTGCACTGATGAGTTACAACTGGACTAGGAGTAAGCTTAGCTAACATTATATTCTCATAATCTGGTGTAGTAGTGACACTTGTATGGAAAATGCTTGCTTTCCTTGATTACCACATCTGGTTTCTTCAACCTTCTTCCAGAGTTTTTTGGTTGCTTCCATTTATGTTGTTACTAGGCCTACTTGCCAACATGGCGTTCGAGTTTGATATAACATCACGTTGCTTCATTTTCTCGCATCACTTTCTTCAAGATTCTGGTTTAGGGAGATCATCCATCTCATGAAGCCTCTCGTATATGTTCTCTCGTATCACCACTTTCCGCCATTTTGTGTTGTGTCAGTTTCTTCAAAAGCGTTGCTTTTCTAGCAGGTCTTTTTATTGATAAATGCTGTGCAATTTTTCTCAAACTTTGTTTGCAGTATTGCACCCTTTTATTTGCTTTAGATCCAATGAATTGATAGCTAAAATTAAATCGGAATGAGCTTTCCTGTTGGCTGAATCACAGGCCTTTGCTGCAGTTTCAGTTGTTTCGTCATCTTCCGTTATCTTTGATATAACCTTTTCTCCACTAACGTATTCCCAGGCATCATTCTTTACAAGTAGGGCTTTCACTTGGAGTTTCCAAGTATCAAAGTTTACCTTGCCCAAAGCTTCGATGTGTAGTGATTGCAAAGAATTCATTTTACAGGTTTTTAAGAATCTCACACTTCCCTTATAACAAAGAAAACCACGCTTACCCTCTTATTAACACACTTCACTTCTAAATATTTGAACTATACAATATATTTTGTTTAAAACTTATTATACAGAATAAGGGCTGAAGCTTGCTGCTACATAACCATGTCCTACAATTAATAATGTGGGACCAGCTTTGGTATTTTGCTGTTTCACTTTAGTAGGCAAATTGTAAATAGCATGACATTTTGTGTTCAAGTGATCGTGCACAAATTAAGTTTTTTTTGTTACTATTTACACTTTTTATTAGTCATTTTTTTCACAAATACATTAGGCCTACAGCAAGGTTTATAAATAAATAATCTTTGTGTTCTAGTGAGTTTGTGCAACTCAAGTTATTTTAATCACTATTTACACTTTTGACTTGTCATTTTGTAGCAAATATATTACAGCATGTTAGATAAATAAATAAGCTAGTTCAATGTGAAACTGGATGCATGAAAAAATTATGAAACTTTACATGTTGGGGGTTCATAATTGGAGTTAAAATTTAATAATTAGGGTTTTAAAAAGTCAGGAATCGTGATACCGGAAAAAAAAATCCCTCCTTTAACTTCTTCCCTACAAAATAGCAAACATACTTAAGAAATTGAATCAAAAAATGAAAGGAGAGAAAAAAAATAAAAAAGAGAAACAATGTTTTAAACATATATTGCTCCAGGAAATAGAAAAGATAAGAGTATTCTGAAAAATGTAGGCCTACAATACATGAATAAAAAAAAATGAACCAAAATATTTTCAAGAATGATAACTAAAACTAGAGATGGGGTGAAATGAAATATAATGTTCTTGACACAAGGATGAATCATAATTTTCTTGACTCAAAGTAAAATATTATATTTTGAATGCACAGGAATAAATAGGATTAAACACAATAAAAATTAAGTTGCAAGAAATTATCATGTTTTAAGTTTCAAATAAAAATTGTATGATACAAAGATATTTAAAAATTAAATAAATCTGCATAAAAAAGTTTCACATATTTTTTCTGCTCATAACAGTTTTGTGTCACACATATCTTTCTTGATTTGTAAAAAATGAACTGTATCAAGATTGGGGTCTGCGAGCTTGGTTTTTTTTTTATTCGAGTCAAACTTGAGTCGAGTATTTCTAAAAGATCCCGAGTTCGAGTATTGTATATTCATAATTTTGAAATGTTGGAGTGAATAATAAAACACATGTTCTTAAAAGATGAATGACACTCATTTTTATAAATAGTAAATAATTTTGAAAAAAAAAAAAAAAAAGTTAAACAAAGGAAATATCTGTTTTTAAATTAGATATAACACTTATAGAACAAAATTTAAAAATAATAACAACACTCCAAAAATCTAATAAAAGAATAATTAAAATGGTTTTAACACTCATGTCTTTAAGGACATTAAAATTACCCTAACAATTATAAAAAAAGTTAATAAAATGAATAATTTCATGATGGCTTGGAAATGTATAACACGACAGTAGAGAAACACTGTACCATGATGTGAAAGTAAGTGGTAGTGAAGGAAGCCAACTTGAAAGGATAGGTAGGTTAGGCCTGGATGGGAACACACTTCTCTCTTCATGTCTTCTTAAACTTGTACATGTCATCAAAACGTCCACAGTTGCACATTAGTTTGAATTTTCAGGGAATATTACTTTTTCATTAATGTCTCTTCATATGAAAAATAAATGTTTCCTAAAATTCAAAAAATGTGCAACTGTGGAAGTGTAAAAGTGTAGAAGGAAAATATAGAAGTGTGTTTGTATCTATGCCTAACCTAGCTATCTTTTCAGGATAGCTTCTTTAACTATCACTTCACATTATTGTAGAGTTTTTATACACTGTTTTGATAAAAAGTTAATTAAATTGACGTTATAATAAGCAAATATTTCCCGAAAATATGCTTCAGTAACTTAATCTACCATATAAGAAAACGTAAGAATCATAAACAATTAGAGATTTGAAGTGTTTCATATTTCATTTATTATTCCTTAGTGCAATCGTGCATGGTCACGTCTTGTTCCATTTCCATTCCTCTATGCGCAGTTGTACATGCGTGCTGTACAGGCTCTCGTTAAACATAATTTTATTGAGAAATTTACTACAATTCAATTTTAATGCTTATAAAAGTTGATGCTGATACTTTAAAATTAAAAATCATGACTAAAATAATATTTCTAGCAAACAATCTGAAATAGTAAACACTTTTTTAATTCAAATGTGGTAAGTTTGATAAAATATGTATTGCAATAAATAAGATCTTGATTTTGAAGAGTTTAACCAACTTAATTCTATAACTAAATAGTAACTAAACTAGAGCTAGTTTTGAAGCTAAACATATTATTCAATACGAATTTTAAATATCTTGGTTTGAAAACATTTAATATAATAATATATTCTTGATATTAGATTTTTAATTTAACATGAATTATTATTTTAGAAAGGGACCAAGTAAAATTAGTACAAAGAATCATTCATTTATCTTCTTAGCTATTTTTATTTTCATTGCTTTGTCATGGCAATACAAGTAAACATTTTCAACCCAGTATAATTCAAAATGGATGAATATATTGATTAAATTTACCAGTCAAAAGTGAAAAGTGGTTTGAAAGTTATATTATGTTATTAATGCAATGATTGAAATTAATTTTTAACAATTTGTTAAGTAACCGAATCATTTATAAGTGTAAATGCTGATATTATCTCAATTAAATAGACTATGTTTAATATTGGTTTTAAAAATATATTATTAAGTACATCAAGTGGAAGCTCAAAAATGACGAGCCTACAAAAATTTCCATCTCGATTTTGAGCTTAAGCGATGAGCTCGGAATACGAGTACTTACAGAGCCCTAATCAAGATACATCTCTTCACACTAAAGAAATAAACCAAATGCTTGGTTTGTGATTAAAAAAATAATATGTGAATCATCAATCACATGAAATAGTTATTTTGTTATACTCAACATAAGCTACAAGTCAATGTACAACCCTTCAAATGATGAAGAAGAAATTAATAAACGCAGCATTAGAAGAGGTGTGTAATATTTTGGTTGGAAATCAAAGGACAAGATACATTATCACTAAGTGAGCCTCAAGTGCAGCAGCCCAATACCAAACACAAGATGAAACTGGCCCATTCTAATTGAACAGTGTTTCCTTAACATTTTTATCACAACCCTAAATCTAATATTTTCAAGGCCTGGCAAACCTAGGTATTATTACATGTAGTTTCAATTGCATATTGTTTTCATATTATTGTTTATTGAATTAAATTAACTGAATTAATTTAAATTAAAAAACAGAATAATTTTAACAAATTTTCAATCAGACAAAATGTAAAGAACCATTTTTAATGAAAATGTGACTGTTGAAAAGTTTGGTATTTGACCAAAAAATACTATTTTAGTGTCTGGCGTAACCACACAATGGATTGTGTGGCTACCCCTGGAAACATGTATCTTTCCTTCAGACGAACAGAAAAAAATCTCATTTTATTTCTTCAGAGCCAGTTTTAATGGATTTAAAAAAATCAAAAATTTAAAATTTCTGCTTTGTGGCACACATGTTTGTGTGCAGGGGCCATTAATTTTAAAATTACAGCCTTCTGCTTGTGGTAGATATCCTTCAATGCTCATGACAGAAAAACTCTTTATTTCATTATAATGGAAAATAGATCAAAGCTATCAGCCAAAGAGAAGCCATTTCAGTGACTTTTTAATTTTACGGTTAGAAGATTACATAATTTTTTGTGAAACTGTGACTCATTGAACAAAATTTGCCAAGTGACAAAAGCAGTTTTTCAGTGAAAATCGTGATGCTTCATTTTGTAGGAGAGCCGTTCTAGTTTGAGTGTTATGTTAATGGACGTACAATGCAAAACATTCTGAGGATCCAAGTAATTCCTTGCTTTAATCTTAACATTATAATACCTGAAAATCCTTGTTCAATATACTAAAGATATGGTCGAGTCGAAAGAAGGAAAAGCGTCTTTTCAACTTTCTGAGTCAGAATGGGCTTTTCCTCAAGCTGGGTCCAAAATTCTGAGTACATGTGGATTTTAAAACATTGTGGAGTCTAGGTAGGTGTTGTCATAAATTTAGTTTCAAGCCACACTTGAGGCGCACTGCCCTATGTTTGACTATGTATCTGGGCCAAAAATTAAGATACCTTCAGGTTTTTATATCGACTTGATTTTAAATTTGAATTTACTGTATTCCGACTGCCTCAGCTCTACAATTAAAATAAGATAAAATATACAACAAGAGAAGTGTGGTGAATACACTTGCAAATTTGAAAGCATTACAAAATCTTAGATTAAAATTAATAGATCATTTAAAAAATAATAGAATTGAAAATCAGCTTAGGGTGTTTAATAATCATTCCCACAAAAGTAAAAAAATATATAACAAAAGTTAGGGGGTGGGAGATACATAAAGAATAATAAGTAAACACAATAAAAATAATACAATAACCAATAAACATTCTGTAAACACAAACTAGCACTGTGGCAAATAAAACCACTCACCAGTCATCCTTCCCATAGGTCGGATAACTATAAGAGACAACACAGCACAGCTATAATAACACACAGTGCTCGGCCAATTAAAAAAATATGCCATTTCACAACTAACCTCCCCTCCCTCTCAAATTTAGAACTCTCATTAAATTATAGAATAACACATCTAATGGGATGATAAAACCTTAGAAAATAACAAAATAAACATATTATTGTTCTACAGATAAACAGCTCATCTCATGTTAAACGAATATATATACACTATTTACCCTGAAAGGTTTGTCTTAGCTTGATTGATTAAATTACACTACAGCAGGAGTCGGCAACCTTTTTGAACACCTATCGACTTATTAACTTATAAAAGCACCTATGATCACCTATTGTTTCTCCACTCTACTTGTGCTTTTTGTTCATACAGTAGGGCCCTCGTATCCACTGATTCAGTTACTCGTGATTTACCGCAACCTTTTTTTATTTTTTTTTACCAAAGAAAAAAAAATTTAAGTCACAATGCCTTCACCATCACCCAACTTCATCTCCTCATAGTGGGCATTGTGCTATCGTCAATATAATCATTATCATCATCACTATGGGTGTCTCACAACAAGAAGAATGGAGAATAGTAAGTACACTGTTTGATACAGTACACATAATATTGTGTACTTTATTTAATGTTGGTAATGTCTTACTGTGAATAATTTATCAATTAAACTTTACTATATTTATGTATGTTACATGAAAATCACATTATATAATACTGTATTGGCCCGAAAATAGGCCGCACCATAAATTTTCGACAACTTTTAGAGAAAAAACAATATTCCCACTTAAATATGATCAGTGTATTAAATCATTTGAAAATAGAAATTGTTTAATGGTAGGTGCTTACACTTAAAATTAGGTTACTTAAATAAAATCACTTTCATAGAAAAAACTCACAATATTTAAACTTAAAATGATGTCACTTGGAAATTTAAAAAAAAAAATTATTCATACTCAAAATTAAATTGCTTGGAAAAAGAAGGTAGGTTGTTCACACTTAATTCCCTGGCTAAAACCCACTCTTTTCTCGACATGATCCGTCATGTTGCACTTTCGAATTTAATACACGCACTAAATTGATTTCACAGTAGAATAAATATTCCGAATTTAATACACGCAAAAAATTATTCTCACAATAGAATAAATGTTCCGAATTTAATACACGCACTAAATTATTGTTCTCACAATAGAATAAATGTTGACCATTTAATATGCATACTAAGTTATTGTTCTCACATTGAAATAAATGTTGGCCAACATACTGAAACAAAATCTCACTAGAAATATTTAAGCTCACTTTACCAAAAGTGTATATTACCGATAGAATGTGCTGAAAAAATTATTTTATTTTGCAGCCATTATGGCTCAAATAGTGTACACACAAATAAGATAGTAGTTCTTCATATATTTTTAAATAACTTTGTCAACTGTCATGGTTCATCTATTTTTAAATAACTTTGGCAACTGTCATATTTCATCTATTTTTAAATAATTTTGCCAACTATCAAGGTTCATTTATTTTTAAATAGCGGTGGCAATATATATCGATTTAACAACATGCGTATCCTATAGGTACAACATTGAATGTGTATTATCTAAGAGTGTGATTATAGGCCGCATTAGAGTTTTATGAGAGCTGTTTCTTGGAAAAAATTGCGGCTTATTTTCGGGCCAATACGTTAGTTCAATATTATTCACGATTTTGTGTAACCGCGAAGATCTAGAAACGTTATTACCCACAGATATGGGGGCCTTAATGTACATCTTACATTCATTCCTTGAATTCAATCCCCTTCTCGAAACTGATAATGACCAATAAAGGTAATTGTGGTCATAATAAAATATTATTTGAAAGTACCTCATATATTTGCAAGCTTAGACGACAACTTTTAATGGCGATTTAATTTTTTTACATGATCGACTTAAAATGTTCACAAGATTGACCAGTTGCCGACACCTGACCTACAGTATCGTGGAAACAAGCATGGTAAAAAAAGTATACTCTATTTACACTAAAAGGAAGCAATTTTAAATTGATAAAAATTATTGTGGTAACTTACAATACACACCATTATGAAACCAAGCATGGTAAGCTTGCTACCTCACTAATACCCTAAAAGGAAGCAGTCTTCCCTTGTCTAACTGATTAGTATATAGTCCCATGTTATAAGCTACACCATAATGACCACTGAGCTATCCTAGAGTCGTCCCATACCCACTCATATTTTAAAGCAGCTGTGATGAACGTGCGGAAATCGTCAGCTACATATGAGTGATCAAGTAAGATCACGAGCTATCAGATAAAGCAACCACCTTTGATTTGGGAGAGGGTACAAGCAAGCTCTCCAGAGATTTATTTACAACCCAAAAATTGCAATAAAAATAGTTTTTTTGGTCAATATTTTATTTTCATATTCAAATGCTACTTTAATTTCAACATTAAAATTAAATTGAGAATTCATTCTTTAAAAAAAAATCAACTGTATGAAAATATCAGTAAGCTTCTTACTACAAGATACAAATACAAGGTGCTTGAAAATTCCTTCTCGACACAATATTCAATTGGTTGGCAAAAATGTTACATCAAGTTTACAAACACTACATTCCTTATTTATAGAGTTAGTGCTGAAAGTCCTGTCTATTATATTATTTATTTGAGGTATTTAACATGCACTTTCTGGACGGACTGATTATACCAGCACACAAGAATCTTTATAAACAAGAGTGAAATGGCCTACCAATTTTGCCATATTAATATCACTCAAGAAAAATCTGTCAACCTAGGCTAGGTTAGAACTCACGAACTTCGAGACCTGAGGCGAGAGCGTTACCCAAAAACCACTGAGGTCGACAAAAGTGCTTGTCAGGGTTCACTTTATTGGCAGATAGTGATGAGCATTATGTAAAATGTTTGCTGCCAATAACTACTATGAAATGATTTTTCAATCACCCAAAACTCACCCCATGGGAGAAGCCCCAGCTACACCAGACCTGACTAGTGGCGGTGGTGGTTGAGCCACGCTAGGGAGGTGACTTGACTGAGTCGTCATCGGCATGGACACCTTCACAACATACCAACACATCCAGTGAATAATTTTTAAAGGTTCATCATAACATTTTTACAAAAAAGATGAAAGTAAAACTGCAAAAATTAAACTAATAAAAGTAAATAAAGAAATGAATAAGAAGATCGTCATCAGCTCTATTTTTGTTATGGGGTGTGTTTAAAAGGTTGGTATTTATTCCAAATAATACAAACCAGAAATTATAATTATAATTTAAAATAATATAAACTTGTCAAATTTACACTTCCCAAAATTATTTTAAGATATATATTTATGAAACTATAAAAATACCACTCAAGACAATTAAAAGGATGTGATGAAGCTCACCGTTGGGTAATACTGAGGAGTAGCTCGGGGTCTTACAGGGTTGTAGCCTCCACGGGTAGTGGTGGTGGGAGCCATCTGAAAACAAATACTCTTTTCACTACTAAGCACATAAAGTTGAGAACTTAAAAAGTTTATCTTTTCAATAACAATTATTAGAAAACACCATATAAAGCCACAGATCACTCATCCAAACACAATCAATACAGTCTAATGATAAAGATTTTCAATTTTTAGATTTTTTTGTCATTTTTATATAATTTGGGACAAATAAATTTTAGGTTTTGGCTTCCCAATTGGCTTGAATGGTTGTTTACTGTATGACCAGTTGAAAGCATAATTTAATAATTCAATAAATAAGAGAGATGATGTTAAAAAAAAAATTCCAGAGTTGGTCCATAGAAAGTTTTTTTTTAAGTTAAGTATATTATCATTGGTACAAAATAATCATATTGAAAATGCTTATAAATGTCAAATAAATTATCTTCATTGATTCTAATAATGATTAAACATTTTATTTATTAATTTATTTACACCACTACTGTAAACACAAAATCGTTTGATGGTAAATCTAGTATGTAATAATTTTATAAAGATTCACTTAAACCCAAGGTTAATTTAAAATAAAAGGTTAGTTTTGACATTCCCTAGAGTCTAATAAAGTTTGGTCCTAGTTTACTAACACATGTAGTTCCAGCACAGACTAAATCATTAAAAAATAGTTTCAAATTTGATTGAACAAGTGTGACAATTTTTTTTTCACATTGTATTGTTAACTTACAAACAATGCTTGACCCGAGACATATTTAACCCAAAAACATATTGCTAGTTGTTAAGGTAACCATTAAAAAAAATTGGTTAGTTTGATTGACTACAATGATTGTTATATATTTATTCTCTTGTATTTTTAGCCTACTCTATAGTTTTAATACATTGGTTTAAAAGTTACCTATATCAATGTTTATTTTAAGTCAAATGAATTAATTCCAAAAGAATAGAGAAAATAAAAGTTTATCAATTCAATCATGTAAATAAATATGTTTAGTAAAAAGATGAATCAAGTTTTTCACACTTATTTAACAAATATTTATGTACAAGCTATCTTATTAATAAAGTAGAGTGTTTGATTAACTGTATTCATTGTTTTAATAATACAATTGTGTAAGCGCCTATATTGTTCAATAGAATTTAGTGAAATAAATAAGTTAAATCCATTTCACTACCAACCCAAACTAAACATCTGTTCAGATAAATATCCATTCAATTACTTAAACCAACTCGGATAAATATCCATTCAATTACTTAAAACTCAGATAAATTTGTAAAGTAATGAAACCAGAATTAATGTAAATACTTGTTTATTTGAAACTTCTTGGATTTGAGATGTGTGCCTGCTGAAAATTGGGTAATATTATATAGATATTTTTTTCATCCTCATCTTACTACACTAATATCATCTATGAGGGAACTTCATTACTGCTATTGGGGAACGCAATGCCATTGTTTTGTGGTCAATATTCCTTTAAATATAAGAAAAATTCGCAAAGCTGGTTAATCTAGGTAGACAGTAGCGCCAACATTACACCTTCAGACACAGCTTAAAGCGAGGAGAATTTTGACAGCTGGCCGAGATTGTTCTACATAATATATTATTTAGTTATAGCCTACTAAAGGAAAGTTCAATCATTGTTAAATAATATAGTGTTCCTGTATTCGTAGAGCAACCAAGTTAAGTTTGTACTGTTGTATATAAGTTGTGTTTTGGATAAACTATAAATATGGAAAGGATATAGGAATGGTTTAAAGGTATGTCCCTTGATTATTAAGAACCTTATATGACTGCAGAATCGTGGTGGCACACTTCATTTACCCTGAAAGTTAGCTTTTGGTTGGAAGAACAGTTTAGAGAATTCAAACACATTTATTTCCAGCCAATATAAATAACATTTTACTGTATTATTTGTGTTTATTTTATAGAAGTTGTAAATACCTATCAAAAGTGACGGTGTCAGGTAACATGATTTGATGTATGACTATATTAAAAATGTTTTAGTATCTTTAGTATGCTAACTACCAGATACCGTTTCTTTCAACCAAAATCAGGCAGTCAAGATAGAACTGTATGCTTTCATCATAGACATAGTGTACTTGACTACATATTGTGTTGTGAACAGAAGAAATAAATATCTGAGAACCAAGTCACCTGCATGCAGCCTATACACCTTGGTTATATTGTTTTATAAGCAGATAAATAAACCCTAAATTTTAAATAGTAAATAAATATAAGAAAAAAACTCAAGTTTTACAAACTAAAAATTAATTTAAAAAAAAAATACTTGCCACTTCAAATCTTTTGCTGCCCGATGTCGAATGATTAGGTCTAACAACACTTTTGCATGGCTGCTGTGAAGTGGTAGAAGATCGCTAAAAATTTTGTTTACATTAGGAGGTTAGGGTTTATAATTAAAAACTACTTGTAAATGTAATAACCTAGTTTTAAGCTCTCAACTAAAAAATTATATTTCATACATGTACGTAGATAGCCTACTTTACATTTAAAACAATCTAGTTTTTCCCTGGACTGGTGGGCAAGCAGACTAAATGTAAAGTTTATCTAGTCTCGTTTGCCAGCGACGAAGCTGGGGTTTGAACCCGGCCATGTCTACTTAGGTTTTTTTATAAATGGTTTTATTCTCTCCCTCCACACAAATCCAGGTACATTTCTTCTAAGTTCTACATTCCCCATCGCTACCCCATTATTGTAGTTAAAAACGTGTAGCCTTGATGATTAGTAAAATACACTGAAAACAATTAGAGCTAATACAGGCTTTGGTGGCTGTATGGTCTAGAGTGCTACTCTATCAGTACATTAGACTGTCAATGACTGGAAGATCAAGGTTCGAATCTCAGTTGCATGTATTGAAGATAGGTTTTCTAAAATGGTTTTCCACTCTCCCTCCACACAAACATGGGTAAACTTCATATAAATATAACCTTCCTCATCCCTAAAACCATTAAGAGTATTAATTAGTACATTAAGTGTATAACCCAACTGAGTAAAAACGTGATGCTACAAAAAATTAGAGCTAATGCTCCACAACAAACTTTAGTATCAGAAATTATAAACAAGGGTGAAGGGAGTAACAGTAGGGAAGATACTTTAGGGTCAAATTTATATGGTTAACCAATCTCTGAGTATACAAATAGCAAACAGTTTAGTTTGAATCGGGGCTTGGCTACAATCCAATTTCGACTGCCCTTAGAGTACCAACACAAAGGGTTAATTGAGAGCCCATAATTGTATATCTGCATGTTATTGATAGTTTTCTTACACTTGTCCTTCCTGTTGAAAACAATTTTGGAATAGTTATAAATTATAACAGTATTTTCTACTGCATGTAAAGTTTTATGCCTATGTTCACATATAATTGTGGGAAGAATTTTTTTAACAGCATAGTTCTGAATTACTAATTTACAATACAGTATAAAAAATTATCATATTTTTACTAATGACAAACCATTTTCATTCAAAAATTTAGATTCTTTTCTGTTATTTTTAAGTTCTCAAGGTTCTTTATCAAGACAGACAAAAAAATTCTAATAGCATGACAATTTAAGGATGTGCATTTGTCAGAACAGGTGGAGCAATATAAGAACAAATAACACCAAATGTGAACATTAGGAAGTGTGGATTAAAAACGTCTGTTAGTCAATTTCTGTGGTTCAACCATAATGTTTTAGCAAGATCAGGTAATGAAGAAACTATTTACTATCTTTACTATCTTGAAAAAGATTACCAAGGAATAGTGTTGATATCTGATGGAATGATGCTATAGAAACTTTATGAATGCAAATTGGCCAAAGGTGGGCCAACTTATTATTAAAAGGAGTTTCTTTTGTTTCATTTTTTTTAATATATTTTTTAAATGATTTAGTAAATTTGTTTGGTTTGAATTCAATTTTATTGTTGATGGTGTATAACCTGTTTACACAATCTTTTAAAACATTTTCAAAGCATGTTGGATTGTCATGAATAATATTAAATTAATTATTTACCAATAAACATTTGTATCCATATAGATGGTGAGTAGAAATACTTGCTGGTTAACAAATTCTTGTAAAAAAAAAATCGACCTTGTCATGGAGTTCAGAAATGGTGTATAAATTATGACGTTATTTGCAATAGGAACATTTTAGGAATGCTAAGATGATAAATATAAACTTTAAAAAAATGATATGAATGCATGTCAATAGCACAATTAACTACCAAAAATTACAACATTAGATAGGGTGGCTACAAAACTTTTAATATAAAATTTACTGACTTTTCCAGGTAACATTTTAAAAAATTCCCCACTTAATCTTTTTAGAGGTTTAATTGGTGAATGACAATATTTTATGCTTATTTGATTGATAAAAACTATCCCTAAGGCTACAAAATATCAATACAAGTTTTTTTCTAGTAGGTACTTAATTAATGTATTAGGTATTATTTGTGTAGGTCTACCTGAACAAATGTGTTATAAAACAACATGGTGTACAACCATCTTATGTTAGCAGAATGCTATATCTAGACCAGTTGTAGGCAAACTCTGCGACTCGAGACTACAATTTGTGTGGCCCTCACGCAAATTTAAACTTTTGTGATTTCAATAACAAAAATGACAAATTAAATATATAGTTAATGCGTGTTTTTGAACCTGTCAACAAATAAGCAAGCTCATTTATAATGTTACATGTGCAGAAGCAAAAGCTTGTGTGTATGGTAATTACAGTAGTTGTATGACTAATAAATGTATTTTAATGTGAAAATAAGTTTATTATTTACTAAACTTAGATTTTTGTCACATACAACCTGCTAGAAAACTTACAGATGTCTATATGGCCCTCAGGGAGAAAAATTTGCCCACCTCTTATTTAGACTGTAGATTTTGTTAGCGCAGAGAAAAATCTCACTTTTGTTTACATTTTTAGGTGCAAGGTTTAAATTCACTGACTTTTCTTATTTTTTATTAAAATTCCTAACATTTCCCTGTTTTCCCTGACATCAAAAAACTCCTTTAATTTTCCAGGTTTTTCCTGTCTGTAGCCACTATGTTAGAGGTAAACTATTACTTAGTTCAATCAAACTTGTGTCATAATATCTACTGAAGTATTATACTAAAATAAATATCAACTCACATTGTGGATAGGAGTTTGGGCCTGTGTCATTCTTATCATTGGCCCAGCTGGCTGAGAAACAATGGGCTGGTATGTTGCTTGGCCTCCAACGAGACCAGACCACCCGTTACATACTGCCTGCTGCATGGTGTTCGCCGATGGCACCATGCTCGCTGCAGCAGTGTTTCTCGTTTGATGCACACCTGAAGGTAGTTTAGTCACCGTCATCGCACTCGATACGACCGGTGAATGCGAGACAGGAGGTTGCTTTGTCCACATCCCTCCACTAGCCATAGTGGTCCCAGTCTTACTGCTCGGCAACAACAGCTGCGAGTCTACCACTCGACTGGGCCAATAATCCTCGAACAATGTGCCCGGGGAAAAGTAACTTTTAATATCGTTCAAACTTATCACCGAACATGTTTCACTTGCAAAAAGTTCATTACGTATACCTTGAACTTTACAACAAAACTTAAGATAAGCCAGGTCCCAACCCTCTAACTTTTCCGCCCTTAACTTTAAACTGTCCGTTTCGCCTTCAAAGTAGAATAGCGGAACAAATTTTTGCACCTCGCGGACTGTGTACGGCACCACAGACTCTCCATTTATACGTATAAACCCACATTTGTCTCTTGGGTTGCTGGAACTGAGGAGGAGCTTATTATAGCACACATCGAGGAAGTTGTAAAACTCGCCAGCATCTTGTAATCTTACCACTAAGTCTTTGGTTGTAAAAGTTTCCCTACCAAAACAACCTTCACAATGTTTCAAATTTATTTCATTAAGAAGCTTTGCCTCCGCCTCGGTAATGTAGTAACTGCGTACGCAGGTGCAGCTGTATATGTCCGAGTGGAGGTACGACAGGTACTTGTTTAAGAGTTTATTTTCTACCATCCGCACAGCACAGTATTTCTCTCCATTTCTAAATATGTAGGGGATGTGACACTTTCCAAGTGTCACCCAACCAAATCGGCCCATAAGACTTTCTTCATCGCAGGCAGGTTTCTTGTCCCCAGATGTTGCAGATGACTTCTTTTCTATAGTCTGGAAGAGTTCACAGAAAATTTTAGTGAACTAAAATTAACAATAGGTCTTGCAGGCATTAGGAACTCAAAAGTTCATTGCCGCACTTACAAAAGTACACCACCTTTTCCTACCTTGAGCTAGCTAGCTATATGCAGTCCCCTTCATTACACCCTATCTATTTCAGTTTTATTCTAATGTTATCCTCCCATCTGACCATATGGCCTCTTCCCATTGGGTTTGCCAGTCAATACTCTGAACATGGTTCTAGATTCTACTGTTAATGCTGCATGTCCTGCCCACCATAATCTACTAGACTTTATTATCTTAACAATGCCTTGTGATGAATACAGGTTATGTAACTCATCATTACATAACCTCCTCCACTTTCAATAACTTCTTCCCTTTTTGGACCAAACATCTTTTTAAGCACCTTATTTTCGAACATAAAAAAAATCATCATTTAAGGTAAGAAAACATGTTTCATACTCATATAAAACTAGTAAAATTAATGTTTTGTATATTCTCAGTTTTATATTCCTTGAAAGCAGACATCTCGTCTCATCTCGTCTCGTCAACAAATTACTGACCGAGTAACTGTTTAATACAATAGGCCTTGCAATATGTATTATGATTATGAAAGTATTATTAGTAGCACTAAAGTGTTTTCTGTTTCTAACTAAAGAAGAATTAGGTCAAAGTTAATTTGAAAAATTACACCTGAACAAATGATTCCAATCTAAGAGTGTAGGTGTTGTAAAACCATGTTGTTTTTAGTTATCGTTTAGAACAAGAATATTATGGGTGATAGGAATGAGGTGGGTAGCTTAGAGGAAATGTACCGCAATAGTGTACCTCCTCAGATCCATGCATTTCCACATGCTATCAAATTTTTGACCTCAAAGATGTCCAGGTTTGTCCCAAGACACTTGTCTTTATGATAGTAAAGATGTGTGTTCAAATTACAAATATAATTTATATATAAGCATTAACCTACCTATTCCATACAAATTTTGTTTAAAATGTTATAATCAAATATAAAATTATTTTAAATTTAAGGCTTCTAATCAGCCACTTGACAAGCAAATATTATTGACTTAAAAATTGTGTAATCCTGGTAAGTTTTTTTTGTAACCTCATCTCAATACCCATTTGGGTTGTTCATATGTAATAATTATGCCAATGTGTTAGGGATAAGGGAAGATTGAATTTAAAAGTGTACCTATATTTGCATGGAAGAGCGGGACACCATTTAGGTAAAACCACTCTTGGTACAACCAGTGGGATTCAAACCCTGATCTATCAGTCATGAGTAGTACAGTATATTGCAAGTGTGACACCTTAGACCATTTGACCATTGAAGTGGGTGCTGAAATATATTTTGAATTAACAAAATATTTTTTCATCTAAATTAAATTTTATTTTTATTTAAATAAGGTAGTTGTTAATGTGCACTTTTTGAACAGACTGATTTTTATGTCAACACATGACTTTTAAAGTAGTTAAAATCTAGAAGAGACAATACCCAGCCCCCGGCTGTTAATTCATCATTTTGAAAGAGGAAACTCTCATTTCATCAATGATAAATTTTTCGACCATGCCAGGAATCGAACCCAGGGACCTTTATTTAGCTCAGTGGACAGAGATGATTAGACTCAGCCAAGGTGACCGACATCTAAATTAAATGTATGTTGTGTAATCTGTTATTTTTACCAGTTTATTCATCCCAGAAGGGTTGTTTCTCGTGAGATAGCTCATTATGCCGGCTTGACCAGGTTGCACCATATTAGGGCGACCGGTAGACATCGTGGTGGCCGCCGCAGCCGCCGCCGCTTTCGCTTTGTTTGCTTCCACCATTTTTGCGGCCAGTTCTCGTATTTCAGCCTCATCAGGACGCTCCTCCTTTATCTTCACGGGTGGAACTGGAAACATGTTGGTCTGTTATACGATATTATTCATATAAACTAGCTTTGTTGGAGCACATTATTAAACGTGACTATTAAAACCATGTTGTCACAGTTTAACTTTAGGTTCCTTAAATTAATATTTCAAACTAGGTTGGTGTTGGAAAGATGACTTTTAAGTTAGCCCCTTGCAATAACCAAAATGTATTTTACCATGATGATTTGTTATTGTTAACATTTAGTCATAGTTTTACAAATTAGTGGTTATAAAAAAAGGCCACCATAAAATATTAGGGGTGTGTAGGGAAACTTCAAAATGTCAATGTCAAAGGTCACTAAAGTTCATTCGCTTTGATTTTGCGTGACACCCATATCACATCTTAGAATAATTTCAAAGGAAGAAAAAACTTTGATATTATGTGAACCAATTTAAAATATTTCCCTAAATGTGACATATTTCAACAAATAATCGTTTTTAGTACAGCAAAGTTTAACAATATTTTACCACATACTGGTGAAAGTCATATATAATATAAGCATAGATTAATTCAGATGACAACAAACCTTTCTATTTAGCCAGATACACTTTATGGATAGTTTAAAAATTAAAAGTGGTGTTATATGACAAAAATAATAACTTTGATTTTGACTTTGCTTTCCATTTAAAAAGTGACCCTCACACACGCCGATTAAATAAGCTTATATGGGAAAATTTCAACATTTAAATCAAATCACAAACCCCATATCAAAAATGTCTGCAAATTATGTCATCATTGTGTTCAAATAAATATTTTTAAACTTTTCTTCATACACACACTGAGCCCTCCTTTTACCTAAGCAGTAAATTATTTTGATTTTAAAATATATTCAAACAATCTCCTTCAATCTCAAGTTTTCCCACCTTTATTGAGCCCTCACATTCAGAATTTTAGTTGACTCTATCAAATCAATCTGTCTTGTGTCTTTATTTCTCATACATGTATGCTTCAATTCAAAATTGACAAAATCACTTAAAGGTAAGTAAACAATTGAGGGGTCGGGATAAAATCATGATAACCCTCATTTAACAACAAAATATGTTAGAAGTGATTTCTGGTTGCATACCTCTTTAACTACAAGTTGTTTTTAAAGTCAGTCATGACTGAAGATAACTAATATTAATGAATATTTTACTTATATTTTATAGCTGGTTATCAGGATTTTATAGATGTTTAAATAGTTAAAATATCCCGTCTAAATCAATTAGGGTTCCCATGTTTTTGCCCCAACCCCCCTACATTTTGAACTACCCATCAATTAATAACTCAAAGATTGAGTATTCACATTCTACTTAAAATTCTTGCAGTCCAAACTTAGGATCGTGTTGGACGTATAAAGTTCTCTCCAATTTTAAGTCTAAAATATGATTGAAGCAAAGTGTCAGTTTTAGCTTTTATTAAAAATGTTTTCAAATAAATGCAATTTTTACAGACTTTTGTAGTTCATTAGGTCAGATAGCATTAAAGAGAAGAATCTAACAAGAATGTTCCATTTTTTTTAAGCATCCGACACCTTAGATGAACTTGATTGAAATTGTCAAGTTATGCATCATAATATCTATAAATAAGTGAAATTTGCTTAAAAGTATCAGGAGTCATTAAAAAAAAGTAACCTTAAATTCAAGGCATAAAAATCTGGTTGGGTTCACCTAGGTAGACTTAGTTTAGCTCACCATATAAAATTTATATAATTAAAATTGTGTTTATGAATAGGTACTGTAATAAATTCAACCAACAAACTTGTCAATTGTGTCTTCAAAACTTACTTAAAATCAAAATATGAATAGGTTTAGCTAACAAAAATCCTG
>JBCFYV010011172.1:50802048-50833160 GCA_039000515.1 Timema cristinae | reverse complement strand
TTGAACTTATTAATTGGTGCTCTAGCTCTATAAAGGTTTAAAAAAAAAGTATAGCAAAATATATTATTTATTGTGTACTTGGTTGAGTTGTTAATAATTTACCTAACCACTTGAATTGTTGCAATTTCATGGTTTACTCCTAAGAGCCTGTTTAAAAACCACATTATGTGTAGCTTTAATAATATGGCTTGAATAAATAAGGCTTCTCATTGTAGTGCAACATTCTCTAGCTCTATTCAGAAAACAATGTATTTGAAACCAGTCGAAAACTATTTCACCATATTTAAAAAAAAAATACAACTAAATTGAAAAATTATAATTTAAAAATTAATTTACTGGTCCCAATTTTGATGTTATGCAGAAAACCACACTTTAATATAATTTATGATGAACTCATGTCTAGTATTCCTATATATTCGTCTGAGATGGGTTCCTAGTATAGATAAAAAGTAAATACAATGTCCAACATTTCAAGTCAATAAATACACACACACACCTTTCAAAAACTATTCACTCGTTTTAAAGCTTTAATCAACCCTTTAAAGTTTAGCTAGCTAACATGCCATTTTATTTAAAACATTTTAATTCACTTGGATATCCTTTACTATCAACTAATCATTTGCTTTTAACAAAAATAGATTTGAGGCAAAATTAGGTTTTTTTTCATCCACTATTATTTCCAGCCTGTTGCCCGGGTTAGTTTTTTTTTATTAAAGTCATATATTTTACACTACCAGCTTGCTAGGTCTGTTGTAGCTTTATATGCCTTACAATCAAACTTAAGACTAGGACAGAAACAATATTCAGTCTACGACTGTTAATTCATCACCGAAAGGGTAAACCCACATTTCATCAATTATAAATAACATAATTTGGCATACACCCTTTAAATAACATTATAATACAACTCTGAACGCAAGTACACATTTTAATCGTGATTCATACTGGCCAAGTGTTTAAAATGTTCATAATTTATTGTTATCCTGGGATCATAATCAATATAGGTCAATGATTGGTATGTTTGAAAACAAATTGTTCAATAAATTTGCGTATAACTCGAACGGGTAGTAAGACGCGGTGCTAATAATAATAATAATAATAATTCAATTAATCAATAAAACACTAGTAGTAAAGACAGACTACAAACTAAAATTAAAGAAGAGGCCTTGACACTTTGGTGCTCGTAAACTAAATCATAGAAGGCAACTGCAGACCACAGGTAAACATTTAGCTACTAAATAAATGTGTTTGCATTTTTTTTACCCCCTTCCCCCCATTAAAATTGTCTGGCTTAACTTAACTTAAAGTGAAAGTTTGCTCCTGCAGAACTTAACATTAAGTTGATGGTGATGCAGGCATTAAAATATGGTTTAAAACTGAACAAGTATTGTGTTTGTAAGTTTGGAGCATTCATCTTGACATTAACTGGTGTAAATTAAAAATAATTTAACTTGTTATAGTTTAGGCTAAGGGTTTGAAATCTACAACCCTCGCTCTACTTTTTATTTTGCATCATTAAATATTTTTTCCAGTGTTTTTTATTATACAAAGGAAATTTTAAGTTGGTAACCCTTCACCTTTTAGCTGTAAGAGCAGTGTGTCCTTTTGGGTATTAAGATAGATTTTAATATTTATTTTACTTATTAAAGCCAAGCATTTGTTAATTTTTGTTAAAAGTAGGCTTGAAAATGGTCTCACATAATTGACACAAAATCAAAAGAATATATTATATCTCAATGCTTTGCCATGAGCGTGCAAAGCCAAATATCCCAGTTCCCATTTCATGTAAGGGGCAATTTTTCAACTCTCAAATATTGTTTGAATTGTGGGACAAATCTTTATTTATAACTCAAAACACTTAGACATAAACATATTTTTAGTTCAACATATATGTTTACATTTTCACTGGGAAATATATTGGTCATCACATAGCCATTTAGCGTTTCTTCTAGTTAAGAGACCTTTTATGTATAAATTAATAACACACACAAACAAAATTAGGTTTCTGGGGGACTTTCATTTGTTTTGGACTTAAGAAAATGTATTTTAACCAGGTTATTAAGACTTAGTATATATTACAAAATGCAAAGTTTTTGTTTTGTTTGAGGATGTTTAATTAGTATGGAATAAAAAAATAAAAAATATTCTTTGTCTTGAAAGTCAAAAATAAGCTGGAGGGGAAATTGCTCATATATTCATTGTAAAGCATTTTAAGGTATAGGTTTCATTACTTGATATGTTAAAACTTAATTGCAATTGTTTGCAACAATGTAGATTGAGTATGAGTTAAGAATTCTCATTAATTGTAATTGTGTGTACCTATGTAAAATTATATCATCTTTACTTCACAGAGATGGCCTCCTTCCTGTCTTATGAAGTAGTAATTTGTTTAAATAAATACATGTACAGAAGTAGTTTTCTTGTCGTGTACATTATTTGCCTCATTTTACTTGAAAGGTCACCATAGCATTACTTGATAAGGAAAATGACTTGGTAAATTATGAAATATTTTTAATGTGTGCTCATGAACATAGACTAAAATAATATTAAATTATAAATGAGAACTTTACAAAATATACAAAGAAAACAACTGAGAAAAATAGAAACATTTTTTTCAAACATTGAAATGTAAATTTTATTTTGTAATTATGTGTGGACTACATATTATTATTACTTGAGTTAATATTTGTACTACATTTGGACATGTAAATTCAGCCTTTATTCTTTGTAATATTTTTTTATTTCTTGTGACGCAATAGTTTATTACCATAAAGTAGGATAATGAAAACACTGTGTTTAAAACACATTCTTATTTATTGTTAGTGAATAATAAAATTGATTGGTTTCGACTTGAAAAATTGAGAAGTTTTATTTTAAATGTAACAAAACATTCATCCAATCTATTTTTATATCCAAACCGGCTTTAATAAATGTATATGATCATTTACTTGTAAATTATCATTTAGTAGAACACATAATCTTTTTGTGGTTCACTATATTGTTCAAGAGGATTAAATATTACATCTATCATGTATAACAGTGGTGCACAACCTTTCAACACCGAGGGCCACTTTTACTTTAACTGATCAATGGCGGGTCACAAGGCTCACGGCCCCTGCCAAACTCGCATCTAATTTTTTCCAAATTTAACTAATAAGCCTATAAGTTATAGTGAGAAAATGATTTTTGAAAAGCACATTATGAGTGTTGGAATTGAATATTAGATTCTAAAATAATTCTAATCTGTAAAGAAACTTTAAAAAAACAAAATTGAACTAAGAGTACAGTTTTTTTAAAGAATGCACAGATAAAAAAAGGCCAATTATGTTTACACCTATAGTTGGCCTAATGAGAAACTTGACACATTTTTTATTAGTCTGTCAGTATCTGGTTCAATATTAGAAACAGCAATTCATAAGTTATTTTCCCTTTAAATGTTTACCAGTCAGATGGGAACAACCACTTGATTTGATCTGTTTCATAACAGAAAATGACGGTTCACATAAGTAGGTGATTCCGAATAATATTGTTGTTTATAGAGCATGGTTATTCAATATTTGCATGGCTTGTAAAATAAACATAGTTATACTGAGAGTCTAATTCTGACAAGAATTATCAGAACTGACGAGAGTCCTCTGGAACAAAGAAAATATATTACTTTGACTTATAATTTCATCACATGCTCCATAGTTTTTGCACTCTATTGCTAAATAGTTCACAGCCCCTGGATTCTTTCCAACCATAGCTGGAACACCATCTGTTAAAATACCATGTAATTTCAGGTTCAAATTAGACTTTTTCAAGACTATTCATTTCACAATAAAAGTCTGAGCCTTTGGATATATCTTTCATAGGAGCCAATGCCATCAATTTCTTTGTAATGTTAAAATTTCTATTGACTGCACAGTGACAGTGACGTCTGTGCTTTCATCCATGGCCAATGAAAAGTACTTAAATCCTAATACTTTTTCCTTCATTGGTTTTTCAATGTGTGATGTCATTTCTTCTGCTCTTCTCTATACTGTCAGACACTTAAGACTAATTTTTGAAATAATACTTTTTTTTCTCCGGATAAGCTCTATTTGCCACTTCTTCCAGACATTCTTTAACTAGCTCTCCATCTTTTTATGTTTCATATTTTTTACTAAAATTTTAGATACAACAAAACTTGCTTTGATTGCAATTTCTGAGTAGTCCATCACTTTTCGAAAAAGATTTTGTTGGCTTGTTAATTTAGGTTGCAATTCTTTAACCTTATCCTTTCTCATTTGTCCAGTCCACGCGGTGTATTGGCCAGCATGTTTTGATCTTAACACTTAACGTTGTAATCCTTTATTACACTCATTGTTTCTTTACAAATTAAACATGTTGTTTTGGTTTTATATCCTATGAACAAATAACTCTCACTCCATGTCTCCTGAAACAATCACTTTACGCTTTTTTACAGACATTCGTAAAATGTTACAAAATTAATTTGATAATGTAATGTAAACTAATTTAATCTACAACAAATCAATGGGTGATACGAAACAAGAAATTTTGATTTTCCTGGTGGGTTTCCAAACACAATTTTATATTATATTGACTCTTAAAAACTTTTGTCCTTATCCATGTGGGTTATGCACCACTGATCTATAATGTGGTCTTCACATCTAAACAATAATTACCCCCATATAAAGTTTCAATTTTAATATCCATATAGTTCTTTTTTCCCATTTATGTTGTCCCTTCAATTTAATTAAGTCTGAATAAAGCAGTTTGATAATTTGCTGCATATGTCGCTGGTGGTTTATGTTCATTTTGGTATGTTGCATTCCTATAAAGTATTTAGTCTTGTTTGAAACTAATAGAAAACATTTTTTTGGCTGGCATACAAGCTTCACATGATAAGTTTTTAAATAAAATAAATGCATAAAAATATGAGTTTTATTTTAACTAAATGAGTATAGTTATTAAAATGATAAAACCTACTATTTAAGAGTAAAGGAGGTGCACATTTAATGGAACAGCTACTGTGATCTAGGTGGCCGGCGGTTATTAGAATCTTCCTAGACATTGATTGGCATAATCTACATCACAACTGGACAAAATATTTGTATTTATTTAGTAATCATATCATAGTTTATTCAAACCTGTATCCAGGTCAGTTATATGAAATGCCTCAATCTTACTCTTTCTTTCCACCATTCATCTATCAGACA
Source organism: Timema cristinae (assembly GCA_039000515.1). NCBI lineage: Eukaryota > Metazoa > Arthropoda > Insecta > Phasmatodea > Timematidae > Timema > Timema cristinae. Next base: position 50,827,959 of record JBCFYV010011172.1, on the reverse strand, counting down.
CAATTGCTGTTAGTACTTAGCTGCTACCCCCATCACTTTCATTGGGATTCTTTTCTTTTCCATCCTTATTACATGACTTATTACCATCTAGCCTTTCCACTCTTTAACCCTTTTGCCATGCCTATTCCAGAATTCACTCTCTCCCCTATCATTTTAATCTGCATGTACTGTTACTTAGTAATAGTAAATTTATACAATTTAATTAAAATTATTTTATTCCTAAATTTTTAATTTGATTTCAATTTTTTTTTTGAAAACTAAGGCTAATTACCATATTTATAAAAATATTTGTATAAAGTTCACTATTATTTTGTTGTTGTGCATTTAAATTTATACAAGAAATTAAAGTTTTTGAATACATATGAATATAAATAGGAATTACATGGTTTAAATAAGGAGGGATAGCCAGCACACTTACCTTGGTGATACTGGAGTATAAATTGTTTAGATAGAACACTAAAATACATTTTTAAAGATAAGCTTTCACTGTCATAGACAGCTTCATCAGGTCAAGAGAGTAGATTGATGCTTGGCTGGATTTGATATATTGATGAGCCAGTTCCCATAGCCTTAGTTGTGAAGGGTTACATATTTCTTTGTTCAGGGATTTTACCACCTTGGTTGTGTAACAGTGATTACCAAAGTCCAGATTATGGGTTTCAGCATGTGATGCTACAGGCTTATCTTTATTTTCATTTTTGTTTCAAATAGAAATTACAGGTATTTATTATGTTGCTTACATCATGAATAAATATTTAGGCCTACATATTATGACTGTGTTTTAAAAAAAAAAAACTTTTTATAAGGAATAATTTTATAGTTTTTTTTTTTTTACATATTATATAAATTTATAAAGTTATTACGCCTATTTACTTACATTGGTAAATAAATCTTTTCATTCACATGGCAGTCTAAGTAGTATATTTTTCTAAACTCTGTACAATTTAACCCATACATGGAAAACTCTCTACATCAGTATGAATGTTAGTCACACTTATGTTTTTCCATGCAGCTCGTATGCAAACCGGTATTGCACTTAGCACCTTGTGTATGTGACTGTCCGCCATTGTAAATGTACTAAACTCCCAGTTCCAATAACTATTTATGGTTAATTTTTGTTGCCAACCTTATATAAAACAATAGAGGGAAATGTTCTCTCTCCAGTGATATAAGACACTACTATACAATCTATCGGGTAAAGCCAGAACTAGTGCAAATCAAAAGAGCTTATCAGATCGGATTGTGGCACTTTTAGTGATAGTAGGCGGAACCATCAGATTGAATTGTGGCACTTTTAGCAGTAGGTGGAGCCGATCGGTTCATGGCACTAAAAGGGTTAAAAGTGCAGTGTAGGCTCTTATGGACACTTTTCTTCTCCTAACCCCTCCCCCCTCACTGTGTGTGTGTGTGTATATATATATATAATTTTTTAATATTTCTTTTAAGGAAAACCTCTTTACGCTTTTTGAGGTATTTTGTTAAACATATTTGGAAGAATGTATAGCAGGAAAGGTGTATAGAAAACTAAGGCAAACACAATATGGCTTTTACAGTGAATAGATTACAGTTCACAGTTTACATTAGCGCCACTGGACAGAGGTAATGGCTGTCTCTTGAAGAAGATTGATCGTTACTGTCCAATCCCCCAAACTAGGTTTCAACCACATCTGCTGTACCTCCTACAAAATAAAGGGAAAAGTGGTTTTTCTTGTAGAGGAAAAACATTTTTGTTAAAGATGCCAGAATTCAAACCCTCCAACCTATTCATTGCAGGTGATTTTGTACAATGTGTCTATAAAGCATGTTAAATATAATAAAGATAATCAGAATAATACACAATTATTGACATAAACCAAACTTCAAATGTATTGGCACAAAATGTTTAAACTTTGTGTAATTTGATAAGTTTTGAATACAAACATTTTCAATCCCTCTCAAACAGATAAGATCTAGCTACTGCACGCTTCACAAGACCTATATTGTAAAAGAGCGGAACAGCCTATACTATCTCGTATACTCTCTGTACCCCCACTATTGCCCAAACAACTTCATTCCTAAACATGTTTCTTTTCATGTCACATAACATTCTTCTCTCAAACTTGATTCTCATAGCCTTCACTTTCCTTGTCCCTCTTAACATTCAATTTCCGTTTCCGCTGCATATGTAATTAGGGATACAGCACTTCCTTACACTTCAAGGACACATTTCTTCTCCTCTTATACACCTATAGAACAATTCCTCCGCTTCCCTCATATTTGATCTTTTTACGCCCAGTCCTTCACTCTGTACCTTTTTCAGTTAAACTCAAACCAACTCGATAGATTTACTATGCCTTATCCTCTGAAACACAAATATCATATAAAGTTTTAACAAGATGGTAAATTAGAGTTTGTAGTGAAAATTAATGGGTGTGTGTGTGTGTGTTGAATATATTTTTGTTGTGGAAAAGATTATTCGTTCTCGCTAACATGAACCCACATTAAAACATTGAGGCAATTCTTTCATTTCAGGGACTTGTGATTTAAACAACATTGCTACAACACTTCATTAACCTTGAACTTTCATAAATATTTTTGCAAACTTTATTTTATTCAATACTTTTATTCTTCATGACAATATCTCACATCAACAGATGCTTGTTGAATATTTTCTGGACTTATATGTTCTGAAGTCTTAAAGATTGTTTGAAACTACTTAATCTCTTATTTTAATAGGGATTCCATTTTCGACCACCAACATTGATTGAAAGTCACTAAATGTTGTCATTCTATAATTATGTCTTATTTGATTTATTAATTAGTTCATATAAAAAGATATTGGAACACTTCCAATAATACTTATGAATTAATGTACAATTTATCTATACATAATTAACTAAACAGACTGATAATGAAAACACAATATTGTAATATTTACATTTCTGCCATGTGGTAACACGAGTCTCCAGCTTTAAAATAACGGCTTCCAACGCAAATCAAACATATCTTATGAAAATCACATGTGTGGTGTTAGTTGATGAATGTCAAAAAAGAAATACTTAAGAATATACACCTAAATCTAAAGCTTGACCGAACATGTTAAGTTTAAGTTATTTTCCCCCCAAGGACATTGATGAGTAATTATTTATGTCTTAAGCAATGTGTGTAAATCAAGTGAGCATTTCTAGGCTGACCTAATTTTTAAGTCTAGGCTGAAATAATAATGCACACAATGTTGAAAACTTACCAGCTGGATTGTTTGCATTGTTAATGTGCTTAGCATTGACTAGCATGTTGCAATCACAAAATAATAACTAACCCAAATAAATTAGGACTGTACAAGTGAAAAAAATCTTTTTGCATTGGTTATATCTTATAGTTATAAAGCTGTATAAATATATATTATTTTGAACTCCTTCCAGCTTTTCTTATCATTGGACAGTTAATTTTACACATTTAATGCTTATATGGGAGTACATGAGATAGTAGAAGAAGCAAGACTGAGATAGTATGGGCATGTAATGAGGATAGAAAAAGACCAAAAAGGAGGAGTAGATAACAAAAAGTGTGCAAGTGATAGGAGAAAAATGAATGGAAGCAATTAAAGGAGGAAGAACAGTGGCATTTTACTAAAATGACCTGGCTACATGTTGGAAACAGTTGATGATTATCAACTTTGTATCTTGTACTCAATTCTACAACTAGACCCCAATACCATCAATTTACTGACTTTCACTGAAATTAAACTTAGCTTGGTGGATGACGACTTATATTAGGTGAAAAGCCAGACTTTCTATAGACTCAGCTATGTATGGTGTCAACTCATTCTAGAGAATGTGCTTCTCTATCAGTGAAGCTACACAATGTTAATGTCTTAAAAGAATAAATGAAAAGTTCACCAAGAAGTTATATTTTATATGTTTTAGAATACAATTTTAAAATTGCAGTTTTTTTTAACAAAACATTTTAATTTTGAATTAGTAGAAGATAGTTTTTTCATCTTTTAGGGAATTACGTTGTGTGGTTTACGTTCGTCATAAAAAGTTTTAATAGGAGACAACCTTGATTGATAGATATATGGCACTAATTATTATTTTTATTATTATTAGCACCGCATCTTCTACCTGTTCAGGTTATACACACTCATGCTAATGTGTAATGGTAGGGTGATAGTGAGATGAAATGTAGGACCTACAGTTTAACGTGTCATCCGAACCACAGTGGAGGCCGAGCATTCCACACATTCACAAGTTGTGATTAATTAACGTCTTGTCAGAGGTGAAGGAAGGGTTTGGGAATCAGATAAATCCGTGCTGGGACCGAGGATTGAACCCCGCACCCCAGCATAGAAGTCGACACCTTACCCTAGACCACCAGGTCACCAATATAGCACTAATATTCAGTTTCTATTAACCCTTTTATTGCCAAAAGCTAATTTGATTGAAATGAAGTATGTGAGGGGAAAAGACTACAAGGGGGCCAAGAAAGAGCTGGGGAGAGCAGATAACAAACAAAAAGTGTGCCAGCGAGAGGAGAAAATGGAAGCAATTAAAGGAAGAAGAATAGGGGAAGATGGAAGCATTTTGCTAAATCCGACCTGGCCACAAGCTAAGAACATTTTACAATGATGATGATTTGTTTCTAAACGTTTTAATATTGTATAATTATTGTTATGTACTCATACACAACTTCCAATATTATGTGACATAACATATGTTAAATAATACAGTTTGTTTTGTTTAATTATACAGTTTGTTTATTATGTTTAAATTTATACTGTAATATTTGGTATCTGTGTAATAAATATTTCATTTACTATTATGTGAAATGAAATTGCCATAGTTTACTTCAAGACAATCCATTGACACTATTTTTATGTAAGCCAAAGAATACAATATATATATCATAATATCTTGTAATTTAGACTCTGTAGTTGTGATACAAAGTTAGACGTCTAAAATAAGTTCCTACATTTCTGTTCATTAATGTGTAATTATTAACATGCAGTTTTTCATGTAGTTGTATTATTATTTTGTATATTAACTTTTGCCACATAAGTATACTTGATTGCAATCTAATAAAGAAATGTGTGTTTGTGCTACACATAACCTGTCCTGTTGACACAATGTAAAAATTGGAGCAAAGATTAAATTGTTTTTTCTTATACTACAGAAAAAAAAGGTGTAGTTACTTGTAATTATATTTATAATGAATCTGTAGCAGTTGAACACATAAACTGGGTTATGAGGGATAGAATAAAGTAATGTTTTCCTCGCTTGGCTTGTAGCCACTGAACCCACCAAGAACATCAACCAGCTAATTTGGGTTCCCTTACTGTGAATTATAGTTTCTCTCAAAAAGATTAATTATAGTTCTTATTGTATATACAGTATATTTAGGATTATTTTTAGAGTTTGGAAATTATCGAAAGTAAGAGGGGAAGCCCTTTACGAAGAACACATGCTAAAGAGCACAAGGCTTGTACCCTATTTCTTTCAATAATTTCCATACTTTTAAAATAATTGATGTACTTGGTGGGTTCAGTGACTACAAGACAAGCCGGGGAAAACAACATTACTTTATTCTATTCCTTGCACCCCAGTCCTTGTGCTCAAATGTTACTACTTTTGGCTTGCAACTCTGTTCAATTGCTTCATAACCCTTATGATGATGATGATGATGATGATTATAATAATAATAATTATATTAAGCTCAAAATGTATTTATGGTATTTGATTACTATGATAATTATATTACGCTCAAAATACATTATGGTATTTGAACACTTTGCTTATTTCAAAACTAAATTTTCTTCCGTACCGACAACCTTGTCTCTGACATCAATATAACCTTTAAAGTTTTTCGTCATTAACTTCGCTTTTTATGTATTATCATCAATCATCTTTATATCTGTTATTTAATCCTTTTAAAATTTATAATTTTGACTTAAGCTTATTTTACAAATATCAAGTTGATTCTAATTTAACCATCCGTCTTGTTCCTTAATACAATCACAATTAACATTATTAAACTTTATAAATGTATACTAAAAAATATCCATGTAGTAGAAAGTCTTTAACAACTAGAACCTTTTACATTCTGCTAATATAATATTGATTTACAAATATCTGCTTCAGAAATAATAGCTACCCCTCCCAACACAACCCCTTCTAACTTAATTGTAGTGTATAACCAGGAACGTATATTTTACAACCAGACAAGAAAAGAGAATGTAGAGTTAATCAAACATTATATAAGTCTCATTTCTACAGCCATGTATTGGAAAAAAATATACATCTATAAAATATTGATGGTATTGTATTAAAAAAACAACTTATTCAGCATGAATGCCTTAAAATGATTCATGACTACCTAAAAATGACTCAAAAATGTCTAAGAGTGACTTAAAAAACTTACACAAACCAAGAAAATATGACCCATAATTCAAAACTGATAAAAAAAATACTTATAAAGTATATATATAGCAAAGGGACCATGAACAGTGTTTATGTACTTATAAGCAGTCTTTGTGACAAATAATTAAAAAGATGACGTTATCAAAATCTGGACCCTGCTTATAACAAATAATAACAATTATTACCTACTTGAATTATTCATCACATTTTATGTGACTGTATCTTGATAATACTGGTGCATGAGTCTTAATTTCAAATATACTTCCTTCCAGAGTTAATTTGAGTAATAACACCTTGAATTTGGAATCACGGTACGGGTACTATTAAATTTAGATGTGTGTGAGCTCTGTTTCAGATTCTTTTTTTTTGTTTGAAAATAAAGCTAAACAGGTTGAAAAAGTGTTGACGAACTTCTGAACTCATAATAAATATTATTATAGAGTTTGAGCAGAAATTAATACTACGTATATTGTGACTTGAGAGTTTAAATTCTTCAAATTGGAACCTATCCCACGGTGTTTTAAATTGTCTTATAAATAGGTATACAAAATTCTTAATACTCCCTGGAATCTGACAAATAAGAAATATGATAATAATGACCAGGAATAATTTAGCAGTTTGATCTCGAGACTTCAATTTCGCTTGGTCACTCTGAGCATTTTCTGGAAGACTCTTGTTACTGCTTCTTAATTTGAAGAAGCTGATGGTGTTAAATATTCCAATAATAGAAAAAGGAACTACAAATAAAAATACTGTCTCTGTGATGTGAACGAAGTTCCAATACCAATTCGGGAGTGCGCCTAATTCGAGGATGTAGCATTTGCCATCATAATAAACTAAAGAAGTTATAAAGGAAGGAACTGAGAATAAAACTGCGAACATCCATATAGCTATGTTGACTAATATTACCCTCCTCTTGGTGCTCATACTTTCAGATTTTCCTCTGCTCTGGAAGCAGTTAACAATTATATGATACCTCTCAACACTTAGTGAAGATGTCGTGTAAATAATGACTGTTAAACACAAAAAAGACATGGCATTGTACATTCTACAAACTGTTCTCCCAAACTGCCATTCCATTTCAAGCCACTCCATTGTCTTCAAAGGTAAATAGCTACATATGTAAAGTTGGTCAGCCAGAACAGTGCTTGCGATATAGAGATTCAGTGGTTTCCACAGAGAACGCTCTCGGGAATAAATAAAGAGAAGAGAACAGTTGAACAGAGTACCAAACATGAAAAGAAGAATGTTTACAATGATACGGAACACTGTAATTGCTAAAAAGCTTTTCTGTAATTCTTCCATACATCCTATGTAACTATCTAGCCATATGTTGTCCATTAGATCTGCCAAACAAGTGGCATTGAAAATAAACTGCCCTTTAGAGATTTTGTCAATTGAACAATTTCCATTACTTTGGAAGGGCAAGGGATTAGATGAGTGGTTAAATTCTGACTTACATTCTATGTAATCATCCCATTTCCTATCATTGATTGTTCTATCCACAAAGCTGTGAAAACAGCAAGCACTGTGACCAGATTCATTCACTTCACCAGTCCACATAGATAAACAGTTTACATACAATGTATCTACAGAAAATGGGTAACACACTTCTAGTTCTTCCATAGTATTCATTCCATCTTATAAATCTTCTATTAAAAAAAACACTAATAGTCTAAAACAACTCTTTCCAACTATCATTGTACACAGTTTTATATTGAACACACAATTAAATTAAAACCAGATATAAACTTACAAGTAAGTCATAGTTTCAAATAACATTGCAATGAACACACATAAAATTGAGTGAAATACCAAACATCCTTGGCACAGGGATTCTAGTAAGCTATAAATCAGATAAATACCTTGTCAAACAGGTTTTTGATCATGAGAAAAAAATATCTGAACATCATTAGGTGTATCATTAACACATTGCATAATATTTCTTGGCCAAGGCCAACATGAACTTCTTTGACCTAAAGGTTGAGGGACTTCTATAATTTAATATTGCTTTATGCTTAAAAAATTACCTTGCATTTTTATCTATTCCATAAGAAACAAAAAATGGTCACTCATTAAACTATTTTGATTGGTTAGTTTAATAATTTATTATTTAAAATGTCTATCACAATACACACATGCCATCTTTGCATGGAAATAACTATTATCTAAATATAAACGTATAATTCAATATAAAAAAGGTATAGTTGAAGTTTGGAATTGTTACAAATTCGCAAAGGTCAACTTGAATAAAACCATGAACTTTAAATTGAGTGCAAATTGGTTAGATTAAGAACTCTGATATATAACCATCATAACACAACAAAAATAATATGTGGATTAGATTGAGCATAAATTGATTAAATTATTATTATTATTATTATTATTATTATTATTATTATTATTATTATTATTATTATTATTATTATTATTATTATTATTATTAGCACTGCGTCTTACTACCCATTCGGGTTATACGCACTTACGCTAATGTGTAATGGTAAGGTGAATGTGAGATGAAATGAAGGACCTACAGTTTAACGTGGAATCCGAACCACGGTGGAGGCCTGGCATTCCCCTGATTAAATTAAAAGAATAGATTAACATTCATTATTACATTAAAACAGCAAGACCATCTTAAATACAATACGTATACACATAACGTATTAAAGTGAATAATTAAAACATAATAGTTTAAGTCAAGTTTAGTTTAAGTGAAGATGGTGTAAATTGATAAATTGTATGGTTATTGGAATATTAAAGGTTTAAGATTGAACAATGATATTGAATTGTAAATTTTAAAATATTGAATTTTTAGACACAAAAATAATTTTTTATATAAATAAATCTGAAAAGGTGAAAAATCAAATAAAGTTCACCCCACTTTTTAATCATAGTGTGAAGATTGGTTAATATCTAGTAAAAGCAACTTTTTTTTAAATGGAGGATATTTACTGTGACAAACTGTCACACACCTGATTCCTTTACGACCTGCAACAAGTTTCTTTATTCTACCATGTAACTAGTTTCCAATATTAATATGTTAAGTATGAATGAATCATACTGCAACAAGTTTCTTTATTCTACCATGTAACTAGTTTCCAATATTAATATGTTAAGTATGAATGAATCATAGTTTCAAATTTTGAGCTAAGCCCATTAAACCCAATATTAAGATGTAAAATTTTGAATCAAATTCAAATCTTAGTAAGATTCGAATTCGAAATTTCAAAGATTTGCACAAGTTTGGTAAAAATAAATGTTAATTAAATATTATTCGTGGCTCTAAAGTTGAGTGTGAAACATAAAAACTATATTCAAGGTTACACTTTCACAGATTAGCTTCATCCTCACATTTAATTTGATTGAGAATCAATTTGAAATTAATTTTAAAAACAAACAATGCACATAATTATGATATAGGTATAGCAAAGCTTGTTTTTATTTTATGAAACGCAGTTCTTAATATTACGTTTCAACCATACAATTTTGTTTTACTTTTTAAGTACTTTACTAATATATTCACTATTCTAAACACTTCAACATAGTCAGTCTTTCCTTGTTTTACTATAAATTACAAACAATAATGAAAATGGCGAGGATGCTGAAATATCCCATAAAAAGCTAAGCTTAAAAATACTCACTTGAGTGATAGTGCAAAAAGGTTGCTTTTGTTGAGTTTATGTTCTTCAACAAATTCACAGTGCAAAAAACAAGGAACAATTTTCCCTTATGATTTTATTAATTAAATAAAAAGGAATACCTTACCACTCACTATAACAAGACCACTAGCCAGGGGTGGGATGCAGATTGTTGCCAACGGAAGTAAAGCTTGATAGGACTCTACTAGTTAATTTGTTTCCTCCCATTCGATATCAGATTTGACCTTTAAGGCCAATAAACATACAGTTGCCCTCCACCTTATTGTGTATATGGTTGGTCAAATGGATAGTGAGGGGGAGGGAACAGTCTAATAATACAGTACAGTCAAACCACGTTCGGCTTGGCAACAAACCATGAGTCGCACTTGTGGCCAGCCATACCAACCAATAAGGAAAACATGATTAGTAAAGGTATAGATATACTACTAAAACAAATCTTTAGTGCAAAAACAAAGATAAATACTAAATAGTATTAATATAATGTATATTATAGGCTATATAATGTTAACTAAGCATGTTTTGGTCTGAGTCCAGCCATTATTTTATATTATTAAAATATATATACATATATATATATAAAATTAGTAATAAAATTACCAGAGAAAACCTATTAATGTAGTTTTCAACAGGACAGCAAAAATAGAATTGTTATTAAAATATGTATATAAGTAAAATGTAGTGTTGCTACAACTTTTTCAAATAAATAAAGAATAAGCTCAGTGACCAAGAAACAAACAAAATTAATTGAGCTATTTTACAATATATTTTATGAGAAGAGTGTTTGCATGACAACTGAGACCAAATAATAAAAATAATAATATTTTCAATATTTTTGCATTTAAATACTTATAGCAAAACAATATTACATATTTATTGATTTTTTTTTAACTTAAGAAGGCAGAAGGGAGTACGAGCAATTTTACAGTTTTTATAGCATTACATATTTTTGGCCAAAATAAATCAAAATAGTCTCCAGTAGCAACATAGAGCTTAGTTTTCAGCACATGCTAATATCAAACAGATCTTTAATATCTGTTAAGGGTGTCCTGGAATGTTGTCAAAACTTTTTAAATAAAGAGAAAAATATATATATCAAGATGAAAAAAAAATATAATAAGATTACAATCTTTTATATGTATTTTTTTTTATTTTAGCATATTTGTAAATTTAAAGATGAAATTTGCTAAGACAGGTCTCACGCAGTATACTACTCATTCCTATCAATACTTTCTTTTAGTGGTCCAATTTGTCTTTAAAATGTGTCATGAACAGGAATATGAACCCTGGTTCTTGGGCTTATCACAGTCATATATCTACCTTATGAGTTATCTAGATTATTGTGTAAATGCAAGCACACTAGTGACTAAGAGAAGAGGACACCACCAATTGGCTCTTTAGTGGCTTTACTAACAGGAGGTTAAATTATCCAAGAAAGAGATGGAAGGAGCAATTAACACAATGTGTGCCAGTGAAAGGAGAATAATTAAGGTGATTAAAGGAGGAAGATGGAGGCATTTTACTAAACTGACCCGTACAGAGTTGATGATGATGATACTGATTAAATTTCTATATAAGATGGCTTAGAGAGGTTCTAAAAAACAGATGCCTTCAATGAATTTGAAAATGATTTACCAATTTCTGTCCTAGATACATTACATCAGCTTATAAAAAGCTTCCTCAATGAATACTTTTGCTATTTACCTATGATTGAGCAACTAACAAGATATAAGTGACGAGTGGAAGGGCTAAATTATCCACTTGGTCAGTTTTTGCTTCTACCAGAGATGTTCCAACAATTGCTATTGTGGTTTTGAGGAATGAACCCAAAGAATTCTCCATAAAACCTAGAAAACATAATTTATCAAATTAAAACTTTGAATCTGAGCTGGAAAATACTTTGAGGACACTTTAACTTGAATAGTTAACATCTTTTATTTATCATTTGCATGCTCCTCTCACATTTTGGAGTTGGGAATATCATGTCACAATGCAATTTATTAAGAAGTGTGCTTAACAACTATGAACTTATTATAATTATTCAAAAATAGGTTTAAAAAAATGGCACTGAGACACGAGAATGAAATTTGGGACATCTATCCTATAGTGTGCATGGATCTTACCAGTGAACTGTATGACCCAAGAAAGAGTGTCTTGTACCTATAATTATAAACCCTTATGTGCTTAGTTTAATTCAAACTTAACATTCATCCATCCCATACATCTATGGCAGGGATATTCTAGACCAGTGGTATTCAATATGGGGTACGCAAATACATCTTACACGATACATAAGATTCTAAAAATATTTATAATTTCATGATAAACACTGGATAATCTGGGACAGATTTAGGTTTAGCTACAAGAGACCCAGACATAAAGACATAGAATCTGGAAGCGCAATTTTTTCTCTCTCTCCCCGTCCTTCTTCTTTATGCGAATCTTAATTGGGTGGCTAGTTTCATTTTTGGGTACAAAGTTGAAGAAAAATCATATCTGGGGTTATGTGAAAAAAAAAAGTTGAATAGCGCTGTCTTAGACTATTGTTTAATAGGGATACATGATGTACCATTGAGTTTTATTAATAATAAAATATATTTTGTTGACAGGAAGTCTGATATATAAATTCATTTTGATGGGATCTAGACTTTTACAAGCCTTTCTTTCCCTTTGTCATGGATTGGTTTATCTTGAGTTTGCTAAGCTTAAGCTGAGTTTTTTGTTTGTTTTATGTTTATATACATCTAGAAGCTGTTATTTTGTTTTCTTACTAAAGTTTATTTAGTTGTTTTTTTTATTTTATTTTCTGACCAAATGAAATATTATGCTCACCATATTTACATCGGGGTGTGAATACGTTATTGGCTTGTGTTTTTTTAATCTTTATAAATATTTGAAAACAACTATTTTGTTTTCTTAATAAAGTTTATTTAGCGTTTATAAATTTTTTCATTATTTATTGTTTATTTTATTTGAAATTTTTTAACTAGGCAATGGCAAAATACAGGCGCTGACTTCTAAGTATGTATACATTCCCCTCCCCATAAAATGTATTCTAGTCCCAAATAAGACAATACTAAAAACACCAAACTTATAATATGAAATTTTCAGAAAAAAAGTGCTCTTTCTCTCACAATGAATAGTAAAGAACGAAGAGAAAAAGTACATTATTTTTTCACATCTAATTTATAAACTTTAATTTAAAATTTAGAAGTTTTAAATTTTACTTACAAATTATGACTATCTTTAGTCAAATCATTGATTAAATATCTTTATTCTAAATCTTTTACGCTTATAATATTTAAAAAAATTCCAAGGATATATAAATATCTTTTCCATGGGAAAATTTAAAAGGTTAGGAGGTGTGTGCAAATTGGCCTGAGTTTTTTTCGATCAGAATAGCGAAAATAAGATGGGTGCATAAGGGTTATTAACTATGGTGCTAAAATGTGGGGAAAATAAACAAACTAAAATAAATAAAAATATGAAAAGAAATTTGACTCACCTAAAATGCCCAGCACCATCACCACCACTAATTGGCTTATTATACATGCCAAAGTTCCTTCAATGGTTTTATTTGATTCTGGAAAGATGAAATAAAGTAATTATAGGTATTCAAAAATTGTCCAAAAAAACTTCAAATAGATTAAAAGGACACAAAAACTATTAGCAAATACATTATTTAAGCCTAGCTTAGGTAAGTGCAAATGACAAAAAGAAAACATTAAATGAGTAATATTTTTTTCCAAAAAGAACAGTGATTTCTTTTACGTTAAGTGTACACAGGCAGCGAGGCAGGGTGACACGATTACGAGTGTAACAAGACGTCCATACGCGGCAAAGAGCGGGTAATCAACACACATCAAGCTTTACAAAGTGGCACTTCTCTAAATGGTGAAATGGCATCGTCAAAACTATCATGTAAAGTGTTACTTAGTGAAGTTTTTTTATTTTAAGTGGAAAACCTTGAAAGGGCGGGGAGGAGCGAGTGTGTGAGGGGGTACATGAAGTGCCATTACAGAGACTATTATTGTTGGGAATATCACCATTTATTTATCGTGCTAAAAGATACAAGAATCACAATTTGTCTAGTGTACAAAGATGTCAACTATGAGCTTTGATTATATTTTCAGAAAAGTCCTGGATGTTTTGGCGAAGCAAATCACAAACTGGAGAAAACCTGTGGTCTGGTATATACTTTGGCAATCTGGATCTTGACATTATTTTTGTCACGTCAAATCACTGTTGAAAATAAACTACTTTGATCTAAAGTGAATCACCCCAGTCTGTCTTGCATCGCTCAGTCTCAAGTTGCTGCGTGTCCGTTATGGCTCATAAGCTATGTATGATGTTGTTCTCTACGCGTCACCCTGCTTTGTGTCATTGCCTGTGTGCTCTTACCCTTAGTAAGAGGTATAAAGTGATAACACAAAATGATAGTTTTTCACCCACTGACCTGGCCAATTATAATGCCCATATCTTGAGCCTACAACACTAGCGGCAGTATCGCCTACCCCTACAGCTAACAGGCCGCTTAAAAGGTGAAGAGTAGGACCCCATTGCCCCAAGGGGTGTAACCACAGGGGCAGTGAGCAACCAACCAATAAGTAGAGTGGTGTGAGAGCTAGGTTCCCACAGTCCTTCTCGTCGACAAACGCTGTGAAACCTTCATTCAGTACAGAGCCCAGTGGAGGCATGTGGAGCACTCGTATGATCTAAATGAAAGTGAATCAGACCACAAAATTTGTCAGAGAATTAGTAAACAGCTTTTTATTGATAAAATAATTAACAATGGCAACTTTTCACTATAAAATATATTTTGTAAAACACACAACTTTGGAGAATAAATTTTAAGCCTATGGATTTTCATGGTGTTTTAGATAAAAAAAAGTAGCTTTCTATGTAATCCTAGCAGAAACAGACTATAAATACTCTAATTTTTCCAGGGAATTTGTTAATTTTTTTCTACTGATGGAGTTCAATTACTACTGTAAGAAATGTTCAAGTTTATTTTCATTTGTAGTTCACTTAACATCCCGATAGATGTGGTATGAAATTGTCCTAAAAGCTTTTTTAAAAATAATAACCGTTTAGTATCGTTTCCAGCCAAATCTTAGCGTTCACATACAAGTCGTGTGATTAGCAATCATTATATACTATTGTTATTTCAATCAATTGACCAACATTTATAATATATTTTATATTTAATTATTATTAAAAAGTGGCATGTGGAAAAAATTTGGAAATGAATCAATGATTTTTGTATGGAAGAAATAATGCACTGTGTATGAGTTGTTAATTCCATATTTGTAAGATAAAACCACTTCAGTTAATGTAATTAATTGTACTAAATTTATGTATAGTAATTCTCCAGAACAAATCAAAACCACATGTGAAACCATATCCTAGCATTTGCCATGGGTATAACCAGAAAGTCTGATTATGTTTGGCAACACAGTTACGTTGGAAAATTGGTTAATATGAAGTTAAGCACATCATGCAAAAATTAGCCCTTGGGATTCAACTGTAATGCATATAATTACATTAAGTTTTATCTTATTCCCTTATTAAGCAAAGAGCACGGATTAAGTATCATACAATGAATTGTACATCTGAGTCAGTCATACTAGTCAAGTAAACAAGAGTTTGACAACATTTTTAGTACCAAGTTGCACGTGAGAGAATGAGGCATTTTATAAACTGATGGCACAGCTGAAACAGAAAGATACATCTAAGACTTCTTTAAGATATTAGAGTGAAGTTTAGCATATGTAATCAATAATGTACTTTGTTTAAACCTTGTCTACAAGAATACATATTATAAGCCAGTTAATCTGTAAAGAGATAAACAATAGTTTTAATCTAGACACTATATTATTGTAATAAGTAAATTTAAACATAAAAGAACACATAAATCTAAGCAATTGATTGGATGAATAACACTTTGTCAATTATCAGAAATAATGGAGTGAAACTAAATTTATTATAAGGTAAAATAATAAACAATCATAACAATTTTGACAAACAACTACATTATTAAATCTTTGAATAAGTTCTGAAGGTACAATGTTCATATTATGATCTATAAAATTAGGTAGGAATCTTTACTAAAGTTCAATTTATTGAAGACATTGTTCAACTTCTTTACATTCCTAAATTAAGATTATTTGACAGACAAATTAAATCTTGAAAACTGATCTTTTATAAACTCAATTTTAACTTAAGTAATACTCATTACCATTGAGTATGAATAATAAGAACCATTGGCGCAAACTCAAAAATTTGTATAATTAATATGTTTGGTCAAAATTTATATTACTAATACTCTATTTAGAAAATATTCCACTCATACTATTTATTGACTATTTTCAAAAAGTTTGAATCTACATTTTAATATATTTAAAATGTTCTTATTATATAGTTAAGATTATTAATCTAAGATAGTGCAACATCCTAATGTAATTAACATCAGATAGATAGATAAACTAAAGTGATACCAATCAAATTGAAAATTTCAAAACAAAAAAGAGGATGATTTTTATATGATTAGTATAGCACTGCTAGATAAATAGCTTTTTATTGTATAACCTTAAAGGTAGCATACTATGCTATCAAGTATCCAAGGATGGGAACTGGGCAAAATATATTGTCATAATTAAAACTAAAACTAGAAGGATTTATTATCCAATAATAAAAAACAACATTATTTTAAGCCTATGTAAAAATAACTTAAATGGGTAATTAAAATTTATAAGAGCATATTAAAAGCATTGAAATACAGTTTCACAATGACCGTATTATGCTTAAAGACGATAGGATTTTTGTATTAGGGAAGTATTGTATCAACAGTAATTAAAAAAATTATGAGTATATAATCATTAAGTAGGTAAATTGCAAATTTACATCTAAATCAATAAGAATTTCTATTTATTCAGCATCATGTCAAAGGCCCACTCAGCATATGGGAATAATATAATTGCATCAAAAGGTGAAAACAAGGTATGTTGGTGATCAACGTAGCCAGCTTATGAATCACTCCCAAAATTACTTGTTGTTGGAAATAATAGGAATGATACACAAATATTAAGATTTTAAGTGACGATTACAACAAATCTTGATACATATGTGAGAACATATTTGATTGAATTTATTACTAATTTAACAAAAAATGTGTTAAAATGATGAATGGACGCAACCGTCACGGCCATATCCTGACCTTGTATTAGTTGAAAGATGTAACAGAAATATAAAGTTCCACAAGGATTGTATGTGTAAATTAAAAGCTAATCTTATTTATATGTATCATTCCGACCATGTCAGATCCATGGCAAGAAGCTTATACAAGTTATGATAGCAAGTTAACTAAAAATGATGGTGTAAGCAACATGAAATCAGTACAAATGATAAATACAAGAGAGTGGTATAGTTGATTATTCTTAGGTACTAGAAAACTGGAAAACGCTTGTAATTATAGAGGTGAGGAGAAAAAAGCTTAAAGGTTCTTTCTTAATGACTTGACAGGAAAGTGATAAAACCATAAAGATAACCAATCTTTTACTGAATTACACAGTTAACTTCATTGTGCTCAGAAGTTAATAACACATCTAACAACATGCACACCCACTAATGTCAATCTGTGTTTGTCCTATGTTATCCTACATGCTATCAAAGTTCTAACATTACAATTTCTTTATCCCTTTGTTTTTTTGGTTCCACTTTATGATTTTTGTTCATGTTCACAACCTTCCTATGGACGTAAAGATGAACAAGTGGACAAAACAATAAGCCAATGCTACATAAAAACCTGACCAAACACACAACTGGACCATGAACACATGAGAAAAAAGCGATGGGACAAGTATGAACAAGAATGTGTAGAACAATCTAACACAAAAGACTGAAGGGTAAAACCAACTGTAGACACAAAGAAAAGTGACAAGTATCAACAAGCAGATGCACTGTATAACAAGAAAAGACTGAAAGTGTCGACTGACGGACATGTGAGACAAAAAAAGTTAGTAAAGAGTTACAAGAAAACTAATGATATTTCCGATCCTGTTAAGTATCATTGAACAAAAATGGAAAATATAAACTGTATGAATAGTTAGTGTACAGAAATAAATTAAATATATATAGGATATACATATTTAATACAAAAATATAATAATTTAAATAAAGATAAATATAAAAGCTATAATAATTATATGTTAACTTTTTAACGCAACTTTGACAATGTAAAGCATATATTAAAACCAATTCAGAACAAATCAAAGAGTAAAAACTGTACAAATCATAGATTTAGTTTGAATCAAACAGTGTGAATATTTACATGTTATGTAACAATCATTATAATGTTTTTTTTAAAGATAACATTAGACACAAAATAATTTTTTTATAATAAACTGAAAGTGAAAAAAAATAGTTTACCTTTTTATCTGTGAAATTGTTATATCTATAGATTTTAATGGGATATTTCGTACACATGTCACAACCTATTCTTAGACTGCCAGTTTCTATTCTACTACAGTTGCCATATTAATATTTATAGAATGAATCATATTTCAATTGAGCTAACCCTAACCAAAAGATTAAATTTTGATCAAATTCAGATTTAAGATGATGAAATAAAGTTTGCAAGTTTGAAAAATTAAAGTAATTAATATTTCGGCATTAGGTGTAAAACTACAAGGTTACATTGCAATTATTCATTTTCAATTATGTAGATCAAGAATTATTTAAAATAATGCAATAATAGTATAGTTATACAAGTTGTAGCTTTATTTTGTGAAAGTAAAAGTATCAACATACATTTATTTAACTTTTTAAGTACTATAATTATTAAATAACATGTATCTTTCCTGATTTACATAATTCAAACAATATGAAAATGGCGAGATCTAAATTATATAAAAGCTAAGCTTAAAAAATCATTGTTATCAAAGTTGGTAATTATGTCAACAATAGAAAAAAGATTTTCTTTGATATTAATTAATAAAAAAATATAATATAACAGAACATATATTGCAGGTGTCTGATCCAGGATAGAGATAAGCAAAAATAATTGCTCAATTGGTAATGGTGGAAATGGATTAGTGACCAACTCTAATAATAGTATAATCATAACATGCAAAAACCTAGTCATTTTGCACATAAATAAGAAAATGATATAAAGTATAATATACTACTAAACATTTTATCACAATAACTAAATATACATAATTATTGATAGATTAAGTCTAAGCTGTTTGAGTGAGTCCACCATTATTTATTTTTAAATACTATTTATAATATTTGACTATTAATTAGTTTCAACGGACAGAATAGATTGATTAAAATTATAGTAATTTGTGCTACAACTTTTTATATAAGAAGTATCCAAGAACTAACAATTAGCATTTAAATAATTTGGAGTGAGAACATTAATATAGATTTAATTTTTCTAAATTTATGAATTAACTTTTATTGATTTTTTACTTAAGCATCGGCATTACATTTTATAGCATTCTATTTTGGCAACAATAAACATATGTTATAGAAATAATTATTTTAGCAATGCTATACAAAGTCTTTTATCTGTCAGGGGTGGAAGTGTCTTTTATAAAAAAAATAATTAAAAAAAAAATATAGATATTTATGTATTTTTTTTTAGAATTTAACTTAAGATGAATTTGCAACAGTTCGTTATACATCAGTCCTATATACTTCTTTTAGGTAATGTCTTTAAAAGTCATAACGAATAGAACCATGTTTGCTTATCCATATATACTACTATGTTACTAGATATTTAAATGCAAAATATACTAAGAAGAAACCATTGGTTTAGTGCTTTATAACAGAGGTTAAATTACCAGAAAGAGATGAGGAATACCAATGTTTCCATGAAAGAGAAAATTAAGTGATTAAAGAGAAGATGAGCATTTATATAACTGACCGTACGATTATGATGATGATCTGATAAATTCTATAATAGAGTTAGGTTCTAAAACAGATGCCTCAATGAATTGAATGATTTACATTTGTTGATACATCCTATACTCCCAATGAAACTTTTGCTATTACTTGATAGCAATAACAAGAATAGTGACAGTGGAAGGCTAAATATCCAACTTGGTCAGTTTATGTTCTACCAGATGATTCAACAATGCTAATTGTGTTTTTGAGAATGAACCAAAGAAAATTCTCCATAAAACTAAAAAATAATTTATCAAATTAAAACTTTGAATTGATGGAAAAAATACATTTGAGGACATTTAATATAAAAATAAGTTAACATTTATTTAATCATTTACAATCTTCACATTGTTTGGCAATTGGGAATAATCAATTTCACACATGCAATATTATATAAGAGTGTCTTAACAACTATGAATATTATATTATTCAAAAATAGGTTTTAAAAAAATGGCACTGAGACAAGAAATGAAATTTGGACACTTCCTATAGTGTGCATGGAATTTCCAGTGAACTGTATACCCAAGAAAGAGTGTTTTACCTAAATATAAAACTCTTTTGTTAATTACAATTAAATTTAACCAATCCATTACAAAATTCAGGATAATTTCTAGACCGTGGTATTCAATTATGTGGGTAGACAAATACATCTTACAGATAATAAGATTCTAAAAATATTTATAATTTCATGATAAACATGATAAATGGACAGAAATTTAGGTTTAGCTACAAAGTGACCAGAAAAATAGCATAATCTGGTAAGCGCAATTATTTCTTCATTCAAACTCTTTCTCATTACTTATTATCTAAAATTGGGTGCTAATTTCATCTATATTGGGTAAAATTGAAGAAAAACTCATTCTGGGTTAGCTGAAAAAAAAAAAAGTTGATAGCCTGTCTTAGACTATTGTTTAATAGGGAACATAGTGAACATTCCACTTATTAATAATAAAATATATTTATGTGTTGACAGGAAATCATTATAACAATTTATATATGAATTGGTTAAATTTATACTAATGTAGTAAAGCCAATTAATCCATTATAGTGCAATTGATATGGTTTATTTGAAATTAAAATTAAGTAAGTGAATTTATATTCATCAATTGTTTATGATTTATAAATTGAAACATGTTAATTTTATTATTTATAAAGATTATATTTTAGTTTGTTATTTTTATATATTTTATCTGAACCAAATTGAAAATATATGCTCACCTAATTTACAATCGGGTGTGAATACGTTAATTGGCTTGTAGTATTTTTTAAATTTTACAAAATATGAAACAAATTTTGTTTCATAATAAAGTTTATTTTACGTTTATAATTTTTCATTATTCAATATTGTTTAAATTATTTAATTTAAAAATTTTAAAAATAGGCAATGCCAAAATACAGGCGTGAAACTTCTAAGTAATGTAATAATTCACAATTACCCAAATAAAATGTATTCTAGTCCCAAATAAGACAATACTAAAAACACAAACTTATGTATGAAATTTTAGAAAAAAAGTGATTTTCATAATAGAATTAATATAAATAGAAAAAGTCATATTTTTTACATCAATTTATAAACATTAATTTAAAATTTTACTATTTTAAAATTTTACTAACAAATTATGACTATTGAGTCTTAACATTGATAAATGTCTTTATTCAATAAATTTAGCTATAATATTAAAGAAATCATTCAAGGATTAATATCTTTTCATAGGAAAATTTAAAAGGTTAGGAGTTTTTTGCAAATTGAGCTTGAAGTTATTTTTCGATCAAATAATGTTAAAATAAGATGGAATTGCAAAAGGATTATTAATATTGGAATTAATAAACAAACTATATATAATATAAAATATGAAATAAATTTGATCACTAAAATTGCCAGCACATTCACCACACTAATTGGCTATTATCATCCAAAGTTTCCTTACAATGGTTTTATTGAATCTGAGATTAAATAATATTAAAAGTATTGAAAAATTGTCTAAAAAAACTTCAAATTAATTTAAAAGAATAAAAACTTATACGCAAATACATTATTTAAACTAGATTAGTTAAGAAATGACAAAATGAAAAACATTTTAAATGAGTAATATTATTTTCCAAAAAGAACAGTTGAATTTATCATTTTACGATAAGTGTATACAGGCGTGAGCAGTAGTACAATTTACGAGTGTAACAAGACGTCTATCGCATAAAGAGCGGTAACATCAAATTAAGCTTTTACAAAGTGGCACTTTATAATTGGTGAAATGGATCGTCAAAACTATCTGTAAAAGTTTATCTTGTAAGTTTTTTTAATTTTAAAGTTAAAACTTGAATCTGGTGGAGAAGCGAGTGTGTGAGTGCATAAATCTATTACAAGAATTATTTTTGGAAATATCACCATTTATTTAATGTTAAATAAGATACAAAAATCAAATTGTCAATGTAACAAAGATAGTTAACATTAAATATTTCTCAAGAAAATCCTGATGCTTTTGGCGAAGATTCACAAAATGAGTAAACAACCTGATCAGATATACTTTGGCAATTGGTCATGACATTATTTTCAAGTCAAATCATGTTGAAAATAAACAATTTGATCTAAGTATTGTCAACCCCAGTCTGTACTCACGCTATAGTCTCAATTTTGCTGTTTCGATTATGAATTATAAGCTAGTATGATGTTAGTTCTCTACGGTAACTGCTTTTGTTTGCTTTGCTCTTACCTTAGTAGGTATAAAGTGATAACCAAAATGATAGTTTTTCACCACTGACCATGTCTCAATTATAATGCCCATATTTGAGCCTACAAATAGGCAGTAATACGCCTTACCTACAGTTCTAACAAGGCCGACTTAAAAGGTTAAGAGTTTAAAGATCCATTCCCTCAAGGGGTTAACCAACAGGGGCATGAGCACAACCTAATAAGTAGAGGTAGTTGAAGCTAGTTCCCAACACTCTCTGGACAAACCTGTTAAACCTTCATTCAGTTAACTATTAGCCAAGAAATGAGTATACTGTATGTCTAAATGATAATGAATAATCAAACAAATTATGTTGGAATTAGTAAAGACGGTTTTATTGAAAAAAATTACATGAAAAACTTTTCATATAAAATTATTTTGTAAAATCACACAACTTTTGGAGAATAAATTTTAAGCCTATGGAAATTTTCATGTGTTTTTAGAAAAAAAAAGGAAACTTTTATGTAATCCTAGAAAAACAGACTTTTTAAATTTCTCAAATTTTTTCCGGGAAAATTTTTTAAATTTTTTTTCTACTAGGGAAGTTCAATTACTACGTAAAAAAATGTTCAAGTTTATTTTCTTTGTAGTTAAAATTTAAACCCCCGTTAGATTGAAATGAATTTTTTTTTAAAAAGCTTTTTAAAAAAAATAAACTTAAGGTTCCAGAAATTCTGTACGGTACACTACAAGTCTTTTACAAAATGTAAAATATTTTTGAAATTTAATAATTTTCTCCCCAACATTTACTAATAAAATTTTTTTTTAAATTATTATTAAAAGTGCAAGGGAAAAGGGAAAATATATGAGGGGAAATAAAGAAAAAATTTTTTTTTAGGGAAAAAAACCTAAAAAATCAAATGTTTATTCTTAAGTTTGGTCAAGGTAAACTAAACAAAAAACCCAAACCTTCCAAAGGGAAAACTTAGTCCTACATTTTGTTTTAGAAAAAAAAATAATGTTGAAAAAATTCCCTTTCCAAGATGACAAAAATGCCAAAAAAAAGGGCAACGGGCCCAAGTGAGAAGGCAGAACGTAGCATTTTTGGGGATAAACACCCCAAAAACTAGCAAGTGGAAAGTTTTTTTTCTGACTCTAGTAGAGGCATTTCACCGCCTTAAACTTGTGGTCATGCCAGTAGGGCCCCTAAAACACACAATCCTTTAACCCCCAAACATTTTCTGACAAACAAAAAGAAGGTGATTTCCTGTTTAGCAGAATTAAGTTTAGAGTTATTTTTTTTCCCCTTTTCTTAGCCCAAAAAAAGCCACGGTCATGCTTGTAAAGGGACCCCCTTTTTTGGGAAAACTTGTTATAATTTAGGGGGGTCATACAAACATGCAACTACTCCTAAAGAGTGTATTGGTCACCCATCTAAATTACTGGTTTTATTTTAGTTTCCAATCACAAAGTTTTTGTCACGGTGACTAAAATTACAAATATGGCCATTTTACTTGGGCGGGGGTTCCCAAATTTTTTTGACCAAAGAAAACCCTTACATCAGAAAAAAAAATGCTAATGCCCTCTTTCTTTTACATTTTTTTTTTATGAACATTCAATAATGTCACTAAATTTTTTCTCTTTTTTACACAAAACCCGCCTCATTTTCTATTGAGACAAAAGCCAGGGCCCCTTTTCTATTGAACCAAAAACCGCCCCAACCCTCTATTGGGCCCCAATAAACCTCATCCCCCTATTAGGGAATTTCAAACTTTCCCCTTTTATTTGGGGCCCCAATTTTCAACCCATCCCTTATTGAGGACACAATAAAAAACGAGGAAAAAACATGTTGGCGGCCCCCTTTGGAAAATGTCCTTTTAAACAAAATTTTAAAAAATTTACAATCCCAATTTTCTAAAACTATTTTACAAATCCAGAAAGTGTTTTTTAATTTCTGTTTGTTTGTCTGCCTGTACCTCGGCCTAGACCCTAACCTATTTTACCGATCAGGCTAAGCTTGGGATCTACGGTTTTCATAGGGTTGCCCGAGGAGTTTTTGGAATTGAATACCTAACCCTAAAATTAAGTGTAGTTTTATTATTATTATTATTTAGTACCGCGTCTTACTACCCGTTCGGGTTATACGCTTTAAGTACTAAACACGCTAATGGATTATGAATTGGGAAGCTTGAATTAGAGGAAGTGAACCCGCATTTGCATGAAGGGAGAGTGGAAAACCATTTAGTAAAACCACCCCCAGTTCACCTGACCAAGATTCGAACCTCAATCTCCCCGTCCTCAGCAGTCGAGCTCAACACGACTAGCACGTTAACCAACTACGCCACCGAGGTGGGTAGCGTAGTTTAATGAAGGGCAAAAAGAAAACAAATCAATTGTCTCAAAATCGGCTCAAATGATTTTGATTAAATTTCATTTCTAAGCATTGATCGATATTATAAACAAAATGGCTAGTCTCATTTTTTCGGCAAAATGATTTTAAGGGTTCCGATCTGATATGTAAATTGTCATTTTTTTTATCACATCTCCGAAACTATTTGAAATATAAAATTACTTATCAATGAAAATGTGTAGAACTATTTATAATACAAATATTTTGTTTGAAGTATATTTTTATAAAACTAATAATTTTCAAGCTAAACACAAATATATATTTTTTTTTAACTTTTCGAACACTAAAGGTCAAGTATTATGACCGTAAAAAAAAAACTAACCCAAGATGTTGATGGATGTCGATGTTTCATGATACCCCGAACCCTAAAAAGTGGTTTTTGCAATGCCGTCTGTCTGTGTGTCTGTCTAACCCTAAAATGAAGAGTAGTTTAATAATGAGAGAAAAGAGAGAGAAAAATGTTTTTCTTCTCAAAATTGGCTCTAACGACTCTGATTAAAATTCATATCTAGGCTTTGATTAAGATTATAAACAAAATGGTTATTTTCATTTTCCTATAAAAATTACTTTTAGGGTACTTTACAGAAGCGGAAATTTTCTTATCTCCGCTACCGTAGGATGGGGTTACTTTGCACTTAGAGGGTATACTTTGCGCCAATACAAAAAAAATATTAAGAGTCATCTAGTGGCCAAACTATGAATTATGTAAGTTTAGTTTTTAAGAATTTCAACAGGTGGCACTTGAATACACATTTTAATGTAGGAATTTTTTCTTGGCCCTTTGTTGCTTCCAAGTGAGCAGCCATTATTCAGAAACTGTAAAAAAGCTG
>JBCFYV010011172.1:50638284-50793180 GCA_039000515.1 Timema cristinae | reverse complement strand
AGGTGAACACTAGACAACTTAAGAGTATAGGAGGTCATTAAGAGGGCCGATAGACCTAATTAGGTAATTAACTAATAAAAACAACACCCGATTAGCGAGAGTTGACGTTCCCCTAGCAACAAAACACCGAGAGTAGCCTAATTAGAAATCAATTACTATTGAGTGATTAAGCTTATTTTACAACAACATTGGGGTGACCTAGTGGTCTAGGGTAAGGTGTCAGACTTCTGTGCTGGCGGCCGGGTTCAATCCTCGGTCCCGGCCCAGATTTATCTGATTACCAAACCCTTCCTTCACCTCTGATAAGACATCTTGTGAATGTGGGGAATGCCAGGCCTCCACCGTGGTTCGAATTCCACGTTAAACTGTAGGTCACTTCATTTCATCTCACAATCACCCTACCACTACACATTAGCGTAAGTGTATAAACCCGAATGGGTAGTAAGACGCGGTGCTAATAATAATACAACAACATTTTAGAAAGCCTTCTAAAAGAATCTTCCGTAAGGAGTGTAGAATATGGTAAAGGCTAAGACTTAGATATTATATCGATAATTACATTTTAATGAAACGTGTGGTTTTAAATTAACAATTAAAGATATTGTGATTTTGAATTATGTTTGAACTTTATAAAAATTAAGTTGCTTGGTATACATATTAATTGTAACATATACTCAATAAGAGTAAAAAGGAGTAATCTAAAAACATAATATACATATTATTGAATGACAATCATTTATAAGTCAAGTCATAGGCCAACAATTAATAAAAACTTTGGTTTACTGAGATAATTAAAATATAGTTTAGAAGTGTGAATCAATTACAAATGAACACATTGAATTAAACGATATACTATAATTGACCACTTATTTTAAGTGATGTTAAAAACTAAACATACAATTCATAAATAGTTAAGTTTAAAAGGAGTTAAAATATAGAAACGATTTAAAACACGACTTAAATGAGTTAATAAAATTGATGTTTCAGAAAGCAAACATAGTATTTTTACAGTTATATAAACCTTATCTGGAAAATTTTATCTTTTTTCTCCTTTTTTTCCGTGTTCCTGTATTGATGTTAGTTACGGGAACTATATTTGTCTGACATGTTTCAGTGTTGGTTATTTTAAAACGCTTAACAACTTGATGTCGTCAAGCGATCCTCAAAACAATGGTTAACCCGAGTATAATGATATACAATACAAGTAAATAATGTTTCCATATAATAGAATTAGCTCACTGAACAAATCAAATCTTGTTGACCCATGATATATCTGATGGCCAGCCTGTGAAACTATACCCACAATAAATAGACAACAATAACTCACGATTGGGAACAGGCACACCTGGTCGTAAACCTAATCATCACGCACCATAAAATAAATACAATTTTTTATATGAGGTTGAGACGTTAAGCGTTCAGCTATACAAACCAAAACGTAGTATAGCATATGATAAGTGAAAACAAATAACCACGTGTTGCAGCTCCATCGGTTGCCAGGCTCGGAACTCTTTGCTAGACGTCGTATGGACGTAGAAAATAACCAGATACTAGACCTCTAGTAGTAAATTGTGAATCGTTCTATATTAATTTCAGCTTGTACAACAATTAATAAACTCCCCTATTGAAACTATGCTAGTAAGGGGTAAAAGGTGAGTTCGACCAATCATGTTTCAGAGCTACAGCGCTTGGAGGGGTGAGTACCACAAGGAGTATAGGCGCATGCGTAAAGTAGAAGACATTGAGAGAGGCGACACGAAATATAAGTCGTTTCAACATTTTGTTGTTGTGTGTTACCACTCAATTTTAGTTAAATGAAGCTCATTTGAGACCACCCCAGAATACAACCACCACCTCAGCTAGGCCATGGGAAGTCCAAACTCCACCATAGTACTTGAAGAGTAGTTGTTTACATGAAATGAAGCATATTCACGTAACTGTGTGAGATCATTCTATTATATCAGCAAAATATTTTTTTTTCTGGAAGCTGGAAGCTTTAACAGTTGCTAAGATCTAATTCTTAATGATCCACTACTATTTTCCATCAGCTAACCTTTTTAATTCCATATTAATGAAAAGAAATAATTTTAGAACACTCATAGCTATTATTCTATGAAATGTATTAAACTTTATCAGTGATTTACTAATTTAAAATATACTGATTTTCTTTTGATACCTTAGATGAAACAATTTAATCTCATATTATCCATCCATTCACCTTTATATAAGTGATAAATATTTATTTGTGGACGAGAGTATATTTGAGAACAGCTCTAAATAATTATTTCGTTAGATACTATAATTACTGTGGTTGTGCCAGGTTGAAAATTACTATGTGTCAAACACAACAATATATTTCTTTATTTCTTTGTAAAAGGGAATAGTCAGATTTCTAGATGTTTGAATTAACACTATAAGAAATAATATATTTTGTATATCTGAGGAATAAGTTTTGTAAAAATGGAAGAAGAGATGGTGAAATTGACAGATGAGTGAATGCATTTCGGAGAATAGTGGGATGTATTTAAACTATTGCAAAGAATGTAAACGTATCAAAGAGGTAATGATGGCAGTATTTAAAAGGGTGTTAGCGCCAACATTGTTAAATGGATGTGGAGCGTGGGTTTGTCAATAGAAGCACAAGAGCAAGGTGAATGCGGATGAATGAGATATCTAATAAATGTTTGGGAAAAAAACTCGCATGTACAGAGTCGGTAATGAATAATATTGAAGGAGTGTAGTTTGAAAGGAACTCAATAGGTAAATGTGAAATAAGCGTGCTACGTTGGTTTGGGCATTTTTAGAGTATGTATGTGGGTGGAGTGACGAGTAAATATGAAGGCAGAATGTATCAACCAAAAGAATGGGGTAGGCCATGTAAGACATGGATAAATGTTGTATATTAATATTGGTGTGTTTTAAGAATAAAAGAGCATGTATTACTCGGTGTTTGGATGTTGTTGAATCGAAGGGCGTATGCAAGGATAGGTAAGTACGGAGAATGTGAGGATGGATTAAGTACGTAGTTTTATTTAGATACATGCAAAATATTTTGCCAACCACTAAGGGAACAGCGTGATTAGGCATGTATGTATGTATGTATATGTTTATATATGTATAAACGTATGCATGTATGTAAGTATGTGTATATATAATATATACATATGTATGTATTGTATGTATGTATGTATGAGTATTATGTTTGTATGTATATAAGCTGCGTATATATGTATATACGTATGTATGCATGCATATGTGTGTACGTATGTGTTTGTAAGTATGTATGCGCATATGTATGTGACTGAAAAATTTGACCATTTTTGATAGAGCAAAGTGAGGTTCTGTTTAGCTTGACAGTTTGGCATGTCTTTATCAGTATAGATCTTTGTTCCACGATAACTTTCAAATGCATTGACCAGTTTTAATTAAATTTTACAGGGATATTATGTCAAATTATTCCAAACAAAGTATATACTTTTTTTATCTGAATATCCATTTCAAAATGGTGGCCACTAGCTATCTGTATATCTGTTTTTCCACGATAGCTACCAATTGCGGTGAACATTTTTTAACGATATTTGGAAGAGATATTCTTTGATCCTAGGTTAAGTAATATGTCTACATTACATAGTTTTTCAATCTGTTTATCCGTTTAGGTATGGCATCGACTCAAATGTATTTTCATATAATATCTCATCGTAAGTTATTTGAATATAGAGCTCTAAGAAATCATTGAGTACCAAAGGCTTTTTAAAAAAAATTCGATATACATATTGTGAGATTGACGTCTTAAAACATGTGAACCACAGTTTTTATTATATATAAATATAAAATACTTTGAATATAGTATTAAATTGTTTTCTGGTAAACTTGATCACCAAGGAAAATTTCATTTTCAAATCCAAGGAGAAATATTAACTGTAATAACGATGGGAATATGGAGAGGACATGGTCTACTACTTACAGAACTAATAGTATATATAAACAAACCATTATACAGTTGAAAAAACAACCACAACAGCCCTAGTCCTGTAGGGCTTTCATGATATAGAATATGTACAGCAATCAAAGCACCCCTAGTGAGATATGATACAAGGTTTTGTGTATGTATGTATGTATAAATAAAAAAGCATGAGCCCATATAAAGCCTAAAATAGGCCACTGTCACTAACTTAGAAATTAAAGAATTGGGCAAGAACATAAAACACTATGAAAAGTTATACTAATACTACGGGCTTATGCCATGGCTATTTTTTTTTAGCTTATGAGCACACAAAATAAGTAAATTGTATTGCAGGTCAAAACATATATATATATATATATATATATATATATATATATATATATATATATATATATATTTAATTCAGCTTCAGAAACCTCATAATTAAACCTTGACATATTTGTTTGTTTTGTTTTTTTGCGACCCAAAGAGATATATATATATATAATGTAACACATTTAATATAAAGGATACATATAACAAACAACAGCCCCCAAGGTGCTCTCGTTCGTTGATCGACGCTGAACATTTATAACAATAAACAAGATTACATGTATCGCCCTGACGGCTGATAATAGGATTACAACAGATTCAGGGGCGGGAAAACAATTTAAAAAAAAACGCCCTATTGACCATATGGGGTCAACAGAGACCATAAAACATACAACGGTACAAATTTGTGGGAAAGGAAAAGAAACCATAGATAAATAAAGAACCAGATGTAGATAAACGAAAGGAAAACGGTGTAGATGACCCTAGTCGAGCGAGTCGCCGGGGTCGGTGGGAGAAAATAATAGTACTCCATGAGTGTTACGATGACATTTTCATTTCGTAAAACTGGTGGGAAAAGAAATAAACTTTTCCCAGTGGGCATATTCTGCCCTTCTGGCGTTCTAGGACTGAAGGGGAGGGTAAATAAAAATTATCTGTGGCAACGGACATACTAGTACTGCCCACTACATGTGGGCAGACTGTAAAATATGAAGTGGGTAGTGATTATTGTACAGGATGTTGGTATAATATTGAAGAGGTAAGGCAGACGAGAAGAAACATCGGGAGGATACATGAACGACACTGGATGAGACCGGACACCAAATCGCCATACCCCGGTTCGACAACCGGCTGGGGTAAAAGTAAGGTGGGGCTCTAGGCGAGCAATACACCGGGACCGGTCTAGGGGACGATTGATACTCCACCAAGGCTACGTAGATATTTCCATACGTAACCCTGGTGGGTAATGAAAAATAAACTTTTACCAGTGGGCAATTTATGCCGTTGTGGTGCTGAAACGTGAATGGGGAGGGGAGGGGGAGACAAATAAACACTTTTGGTTGAGGTTTGAGTCTCGATAATTTTATTCAACTCCAATTATTTAAAACAACTAACTATAAATAAAAAATAATAATCTACACTGAAAACTTATTTTTTTTAAATCATCTTCAAAGCCATAATAAACAAATGGTAAAGTTTGTGCGATTGTTTCTTACCATCTATTTTCTTTTGTAATACCATCACACACAAAATGTTGGAAAACAAGGTTTAGATTTTAGGCGAATAAGAGTCAGAATGACAAGAGATAACATCTAGTGGTGGCGCCGATGAACTATACGAATCTTACTGTAAGTCGTTTCCTTGGCAACGCAACTCAGTCGTATTAAGAGCACGTGGATCCTCCAAAAACTTTGTACGACATTGTTCTAGCTCTGATTTCTCTTAATAGGGTCAAAGATTATACCTTTTTTTTTCATCACTACGTCTTACTACCCGTTTGGGCTATATGATAATGTACTATTTACGTTAGTGGGTCGTGATGATGAAAGTTGAATTTAAAGGAAGTGGATACGCATTTGCGTGGTGAGAGATGGGGAGTGAAAAACCATTTAGAAAAAAAAACACTCAGAACACCCAACCGGGATATAATTCCGATCTACCCGTCATCGGCAATCCATATAATGCGAGCGTGACACCTTAGACCATGCATTCGCCCACCGAAGCGAGTGTCAATAATATAGAGTTAGGGTAAAATCTCCCCCATCAAAGCTTTTTACATTTAGTATACCTACATCCAACAGTAGTTCGACCAATGTAGGGCCTCTCTTATTGATGACCAACCAATTACTTAACTGCCTCTTCATAGGTGACCTCACATGCACACATATCGTATCATTATTTTGGTTGGAAGTACAGTAGAAAAAATTCAAACATATTTCTTAAACATTGATAATATTTCACAATTTTATTTATGTTATCATATATATATATTAATAAAATTTCTATCAAAAGTGATAGCCTCAGATGACATGGCTTAATGTGTAAATATATTAAAATCGTTTTAGTAACTTTAGTTACTAACTTCTACTGCTCTTCATAACCAAATATACTATAGATATCATCTCGTGGGTAAGATTTATTAAGGTGATAGTATTCCTGAGCGATCCCATATTGGCAAGGTTTCGTTCCTGACCGGCTGTACTTAAGGTTGTTTACGAGCGGCTCTCTATCGGAATACTGATCAATGTTTTCTTATTAAAACTTATTTTCCTTTAACCCTTGGTAAAAAAAATCTCGCTATCCATATTTTTGGCACCAGTCTTACTACCCGTTTGGATTGTAAGCCTATGTATTAATTACGCTAATAGTTCTAGTGATTGGGAAGGTTACACTTAGAGGAGGTATACCCACATTTACATGAAGGGAGAATGAAAGATTTATCATTTTCAAAAATCAACTATTATTAAACTATCCTTCAAAAATGTCCCCCCCCCAAAAAAAACAAGTACACAGTGTTCATAGCAAAAACAGCACAGATATCAATTTCAAACAAAATATTAAATTCAATTTTATAAAAATTTTGAACAATAAAAGCTATCTATAAGCCTCCCTTAATTTGAGGGCTAGAATAACAATAAAAATAAAAATGATACCTGCCTTGGTTGCCGCATGGTTTAAGGCGCCACTATTGCAGTAGGCTAGACTGCTGATGACGGTAGGAATGAGGTTTAAATCTCGGTTGGTGTACTTGGGTAGTTTTTACTAAATGGTTTTCCCTTCTCACTTCAGGGAAATGTGGGAAACCTTTCCTTTAAATATAGCTTTTCCTAGCCCCTAAAATCATTAGCATAATTAGTTAATAAGCGTATAACTCAAACAGTACTAGGGAAGTTTACTAAAGAAAATAACCAAAAAACATTCTGAGGTATGACCTTTATAACACAAACATATATAATATAAAATATATATTACTAAACTGTTTTGTATGTTGACCCAGAGAGAGATAGACAGCTAGACATACTTTTAAGACTTTTTTTTTTTGTTGGAGGCATATAAATTATATCAAAATTCATCATATTGTCAAGATTAAAAATGTTCATGATTTTAATAGCCACTTTTTATTTATTGTCGTTTACCTACCCGTTGTTCTCTATTGGTGTGAAACGTGATTTCTTACCTTAAATGACGAAAACAAATTAAAGGGGTTATAAAACAAGGTGTTTAAGAAGATAATTGGTCCAAAAAGTGATAAGGATATTGGGGATGGGAGGAAGTTACTTAATAATGAGTTAAATACCCTGTATTCATTAAAATACATATTTGGGATGCTTAAGTCTTGTAGATTACGGTGGGCAGGACATGCAGTGCAAATGGAAGAATCTAGAACCGTGTTCAGAGTATTGACTGTCAAACTCAATTGGAAGAGACCATTCGGAAGACCTAGACCCAAATGGGAGAATAACATTATATATGACGTGAAAAAGATAGGGTGTTATGATGTGGACTGGTTATAACAAGTTCAAGATAAGGATGGATGGCGTACTTATGTAAGTACGACAATACACTTTCTAGTTCCTAATGCCATGGAGTAAGTAATTATAGTTTACATTTAACGTTTACATTATTGGTCCATAGATTTTTAAATAGTCGATCATAAGAGTCAAATATATAAACAATGGTTGGACCTATTTACAAATACATAAATTTAAAATTCTCAGATTAAAAATAAGATAATTTACACATTATTCCTTCGTCCTTTAACACATTTAATCCAAAAATCATTTTACCCGGGAGGATTCATGTTTACGTGACATATTCCACGCTTACATAGCTATAGGAAATATGTTCAATATAGGTATTTTACTATATAATACAAACTCCTTAATTATAAGTCTTTGGATTCGTACTGTTACCAATATAGTGCAAGTATTTCCACTAAAGTTAATAGCTTATTAAATCGTGTACGGCACTTGATTAAGTTTTTTTTGTCACTCATATGCTATTACAGCTTTGTGTTTAAAGTGTACTTGCTTATCCATTAATATTAAGTCAACCATATAAATAATAACAAGGATATTTTCTATAGTGAGAAGACTCAGAGCCCATTGTAGCATCGACCCCATTGTTCTACCCGCACTCTTAGGGGAATGACCAGCCAAAACACGACAAGAGAGTGACGTTACTCCGGTGACCAATATACACAACAGAGGCTTCATTAACAACCCCCTCGAGTATTCAACGTCTACATTTTGCAGACCATCCAGGACTACATAACACGGCTGAACTGCCAACATACGAGTTTAACCACTAGGTGATACAAAGGAAAATGCTACATTTACACCCAAACTAATGTTTCTAATCTAATTAAAATATTTTGAGACCAGCTTTAATGGTCGCATGGTTTAAGGTGTTACTATCGTAATAAACTAGACTGCCGATGAAGTGAAGAATATGATTAAATCCCAATTGGGTGTACTGAGTGCGGTTTTCCTAAATGAGTTTCCAATCCCTCTCCTCGCAAATGGGCTACACTTCCTATAAATTCAACATTTATCATCCTTAACTTATTAGCGTAATTAGTACATAAGCGTACATCTTGAATGGGTAGTAGGACGGGGTGTTAAAAATACATCTATATTTTGAGGGTGGTGTAACAAATATCAAGGGAGTTCATAATATATTTCGTTTGTTTATTTGCTATTAGGTGAAAACCATCAATAATATAAGTTTATTAAACTAGTTACGTGTACTTTAGTTTGACAATAAAACATTCCAACTGTAAAATTATAGTTTTCCCTTGAATCATTATTACTAAGAAAAACAACCATCTAGATTGTAAATGATTGATATACTATTGATAGTGGTTTAAATAATAAATAAGGAAAAGGGAAAATACCTGGTAATTTTGAAACGTGAGTGTGACGTCAGGAAAGCTTGCCCCTGCCACTAATTTGGTTTAGTATCGGCTTAGTAAGTGTTTATGCTATGCGCTGAATCTCTCGAACCTCAGCTGCTTGCATTTTCGTTTCAAAATCTCATAGGCTGTTGGGTAACAATTTGAGTGATATTAGCTTTACTATATTCTCCCCACCCCAGGTCCTTGAGTTGTCAAACACGTCCATCTTTGGCATAAGTTTTGTTATAGTGGGGGGGAGTGGGGGGGGGGGGGGAGGATTTTTGGCCAAAAATTTAATAATAAACTTTTATACTGTCATATATATTTCTTCATACTGTGCGTATAATCCAAATGGGTAGTAAGACGCGGTGCTAATAATAATAATTCTTCATACTTAGAATACCTTTGAAATTGTTTAAGAGACATTTTGGTATTTCATGCTATGACAACACTTACACTATACTTGGAGTGGGAAAGTAATCCATAGCTTTTTTTTACTTAGAAAGGCTTAGTTGGTATAAATGAGAAGTGGGCAGGGTATAAACATACATACATAGACATTGCCAGCTTTGACTCGAGGGTTTTCCGTCAGTCTGTTGTTGCCAGTCCCATAGACAAGATAAAGTCTAGACGGTCGAGCCACCAGTTAAATGACGCTAGCCGTTTTTTTTTTTTTTGTAGTGACATACATATGTCAGGACATAAAAGGCATGATCTTTTTTCTACATACTTTGACAAGGGTCCAACCAAAATAAGGAGATTTAAAAGAGTGTAAACAGTTGTCACCTATTATGACTCAATAAAGGAAACTGTGCATAATTTGTCCATTACCAAAAAACCCTGATAATGGCAAAAAGACAATGGCAATTGGTCTGTTAAAACAAATGACCAACTGTGAAAACATATGCTCAATATATGTTGCCTCAGCTCTTTTCAAAGGGCTGTCATGGTGTCACATGGCTGTCATGGTCTACAATCAAAAATAATTGATTATAGCATTGTGACAAAAAAATATTCTAAAACTAATTCTAAACTTGTTAAAATGCGAGGTGAGTCTGAGTGAAATAAAGTGAAAGATTCGATTCTTGCCTTTGCTGATGTGAATAATATTTCTCAACCCCACCGCAGAAGCAGAAAACATAAAGGGTTTATGGATGAAATGCTATCGGGAAAAAAGAAAGGATTCATGCGAGATAATTCTTGCCGAAGAGGATCAAAAGATAGAAGTCTTCGAAGAGATCAAATTTACTTTCAAGTACTAGACTCACTTTTAATCAACTCAATGGCAGATTCTCTGACAGTTCTCTTTCTATAGTCTCACAAATTGCAGTACTTTCAAATGAAATAATTCTGATGGTTGCAAAAGAAAAGGAAAAGCAGCGATATAAACCGGATTATTCTTCAGTGAAAGACTTTTGTGCGTTTAAAGATCTTGATAGTGACCAGATAATAGAAGAGCTAGAAGATTTTACAAATGTTTATAATGCTGCTCACTCAGTTATTGACATTTCCGACCTGATTTCAGAGAAATAAAAGTGTAAAACTAAGACACCAGACAAGGAATCTGACGTTTCAGGAGGTGAAAGTGGAAATGAAGTTGAAGACCGTAAATATGAAGATAAGGAAGAAGATTCAGATCATGATGAGCTACGTTTGTCTGTTGACCAGTGGGTAAAAAGAGGCTTTATTAGCCTTACAGATGTTTGCAGTATATGTCAGCATTTCCTCAACTTACCATGATGTGTCTTCACCTGTCACAAGTTGCTCAGCGGAAAGGGCGATGAGCGGTTTAAAGATGGTAAAGAACGGGTTAAGAAGCAGCTTAAGGAACGATTGGTTGACAATATTATTTATACTATCATCTGATAATGACATTCTCAAGAAAATCACAAATGAAGAAATTATCGAAAAGTATGCCACATAAAGTACACAGAGAAAAGAGTTTCTTCTGTTAAAATCTTATAAATAATACCTAAATCTCTGTGATAAAGAATTTATTTTCTGATCATACTGTAGATTTTTTCAACCTATAGTGTTCAAATATTTACTCTTCCCTCCACATAAGATAGCTATTTTTCTGAAACTACTATAAAAATTTAGTTTTTAAGGTTTTATGACTACCTACGTAACTCATGTATTTATTACGATAATATTCATATCATATTAGCTTTTACACATTTAGTGTTTTTTTTCAATATCTGATTATTGATTTATTGATCTTTATTGATGCCTCCAATTTTTTTTAAATTCTTTAATTCATTCTGAATTTGAGTTTTTTATAAATATAAAAAACTATTTTTATACAACAGGTTAAGTTAATATATATTGGTTTCATTTATATGACATTCAGACTTTTTCAAAACAGCTGTTTTTACAATATTAAAGTTATTTTTATTCGCAAAGTGTAGATAATATCATTTTTATACATGAAATTGCTCTTGTAAATATAAACTGTTAATTTTCCTAGGTTTTGCTGAATTTATTTATCTCAACCAAAAAGCCCTCCGACTGGATTTACAAAATACGTAATATAGCCCTTGATGTGGATTCAGTCGGTAATTTGAGATTCCAATAAGGGTTATATGGTTCGTTGGATTTTGGGGGAGTGGAGGGGTGGAGAAAAATTTTGGGGAAATTTTTGCCATTGGGCTTGAGGAGAATGGGCACCCTGACAGAAGGGATATATTAACAAATTAGTCTAATTGTTATGGACGAGTCTTAAGAGTGGAGGAAATACGGCCTACACCCGCATTAAAGTGGAGGAGACAATTAAGATATCACAGTGAAAATAACTTGTGTTCTAAGCAAACTAGGTCAGGATTTTAATACCAACCTCCGGGAAACGGTGCAAAATTGTAATATCAGTCTAACATCTTAGACTACTTGGCTACATCTGAAAGTGTTTTTTGTTAATGTTTTTATGAGAGACTATCAATTAATTCAATCCATAGCTCAAAGCTGAAATTAATCTAATATTTTTATAAAAAAATCAATGAGTTTGACCAGTATCAGCTCACAAAAACTACATGGTTCAATTTTGTGAGTTTTAAATGTAAAGGAAATATTTAATCTATAATGTGTGTGGATTTCAATTTAAAAAATATAATATATATATATATATATATATATATATATATAATATAGAGCTAAACTCTACATATATTTGAGATAGCTACCATAATACTGACATAAATGTTTACATAATTATATTGTGTTAATATTAACTGTGCTTTTCAAAGTTGTGAATGATATTTTTAAGGACAATTTGACAGATTGTAGTTTATTTATGTTACATATTATTGGACTGTATTGTATTTCAAAAACATTCAAATGAACATCTCCAGTACCCGAGAGAATTATAAACTACTTGTTTGCGATTCCAAAGTAGAATGTAATGTTTCGTTTGACCCAGTTGATAATTAAAGATTCAATTAAGCAGCACTACCATGGTAATTAACTCCTCGTTTGGACAGTACACCATGAAAACACAACTATATTTCCATACACAATCATTGATAGTTTTAACTATTTCACGCTCTGGTGATGTAAACGTTATAACCTATGACACGTTTATTTGTTTTCGAATATTATGAATATGAAGGATATAATAGGTCTATGATACCGGACTTCAAATTAAGCTGGTGTGAATTACCAACTATCGCTACTAGAACCATACGTACCCAGCAGTAGCTCAGTTTGGGCATCATCGTGAACAGCTGATTAAGGGCAAGATGTTTCATAGGTCTCCAATGTTAAGTACAGACTTGCATGGCCGAACGATGTTATAGTATGATTTTAGTAGGAAGAACAGTACAAGTTAAAAATTAAAGTTACTAAAACCATTTTAATACACTAATACATAAAGTAATGTAATCTGCAGCTGTTTCTTTTGATATATATTATCAATACCTATAAAATAACACAAATAGTATAGTAAAATGTTATCAATGTTGGCGGCAAAGAAATAATATGTTTGCATTTTCTCTACTGTTCTTCCAACCAAATCAGGATTTACATAGAATTGCATTTTTTATACTTTTTATATCCGGAGGAAAGCCTAAATTGACCATACCAACAACATTTTCTGTATGTTTAATCAATTTCAAATAATATTTATATAACATACATATTCTATATAAATTAAATATTTTCTTTAGTTGAAAATCAAATCAAAATAAACAAGTATTATTGAGCCGCTTCGGTAGTCGAATAGTATGAAATTAAGTTAGAAATATATAATTTTGTTTGCCTTGTTACATTTACTTTTTCTCCTTTATTCTTTAATATTTACCTCTTAGCACAAAATGGCCGTTATAATAGCTGGTTCAAGCACATATTTTACATACATCCTTACATTGAAGGAATTAATTTCCTAGACCAACGAAATATTTATTGTTTTTGTAATATTTATATCGTTGATATTCGCATTTAAATCAAAAATATTCACTATATTTCGCAAGTTAAAAGGTTAGGTAAACAATTTCAAGAAAATATTTTCTTGTATTTTGTTTCGCAAACGAATTAAAAATTTAAAACAAAATAATTATATTTAAGTGTGATTTGGTGTGTATAATGCATTAAAAAATTGATAAATTGATCTTGAAAAGTGTTTAGATAATCATTTAATTGCTTAGATTATGTTTCCTAGCTACCAATTAATTTTGAGTGTGTGATGATAATATTTCCAAGTAATGTTTTGTGTTCCCCATTTAAATTTTCTCTCTCTCTCTCTCTCTCTCTTTCACACAAACACCCCCATTCTCTTTCTCATTCACTATCTGTCCACCACATTCTATCACACACTCTCTATCTCACAATCTTTCTCACACACACTCTCTCTCTCTCTCTTTCTCACACCATACCTTTCACATATGCTTTCTCAGTATCACTCACGTGATCACTTTCACTCGATCACTCTCTCTCTCACTCTCGCACTTTCACAAACTTATTCTCTCACACTCATTTTATATTGCTAACAATCTCAATATCACAACCACTCACACACTAGAACATTCTTACACTCACATTCCCTCTCACTAATTTTAACAGCAAAAATAGTATCCTAAAAAAAAAAAAATCTAATTTTCTTGATATACCTAGAGTCTGTTTATGATAGGTTATTACTTGGATGACAGTTCAAAAACCATATGTTTAGGTTTTAGGTTGCCAACACTTGTAAAATATCACTGTTTTGATATAAATGTAAATTTTTTTTAATTACCGGTTATATTTTACATCTAAAATAACGTAAACTTAAGTTTTCTTTCACTGTTTCATAACGTTTAATAATTTCTTCTTACCCAATCCGAAAACATATTTTAAATATAATTAAAAGTACTTATTCTCCGTTTTGGAATGGTATCTACTATGTGTAATATAGTACATACATTAATACCTTTTATACAGGCATCGTATTTACTAGTAAAAAAGAAAATATTTATAATTTTATATATATATATATATATATATATATATATAATATATAACACATTATTTTATGATTATTTTATCCTATTTAGAAATATTTTACGGAATAAAATATTTATACCCACTGCATGGGTGCATCATTGTAAAGAACTTGTTTCCATCACGTTTAATCACATGGCTTAAATTGGTTGGTCAACATTTCGAAGCTATGTCCGTTAAACTTATTGTGAGAGTGATGTGAATAATAATGTTTTTAAGTGGTATAAAACGATAAATAAGCTTAGTGTCCTACTTCAAATAAAAATATAAATTATATTGGCCTAAATTACTTTGGTTAACTATAAAATTCATACATTACCATACGTTTTCATTACAGTTATCCAAAGGGACAGATGTCAGTTGTTGGCGTAGGGATATATTATGGATTATTTTTAACACAGCATCTTATTACCCATTTGGGCTATAATCTTAAGTTCTATTTACGCTAATGCGTTAGTAATTGGGAAGGTTGAATATAGAGGAAGTGAACTCGCATTTGCGTGGAGGTAGAGTGGAAAACCATTTAGGAAAAACCATCCCCAGTTCACCCGAGTGAGATTCTAACCTCGATCTCATCCTTGACAGTCTAGCTCAACACGAAACAAGCACGCCACCGAGGCGGGTCATTTTTTTACTAATCAATTTTCTACAGTTTTATTTTTTGCGCAGTGACTCATATGTACAGTAAACACATTCTTTGTTTGCATCACCATGGAAACCATGATTTGTGAATACTGTGTATCGGTAAATAAAATATGTATTCGTGATTAAAAATGGTAACGGCCTAGTTCTTACCTGAAAGGCTTGATTCCACGAATATACATCTGATAGAGGTTTCATTTTAAATTTCTTATCGTGGCGTAAAGGAGGAAAATATATGTTTTGATTAAAATTAAATAGTGAAAGCTAAATAACTATTTAAAGGAGTAAACTTTTAATTAGAGATTTGAGTGAGGTTTGAATATATTTTAGTGAAATAATCTTCACCCATCGTTGTAACGATCTATTATTTATTTAGCATTAATTAAAATTGTGTTATTCAATCATTTAATTAAACTGACAGTACACAGATTTGTTTGAATATCAACTAAAAAGGGTTGTCACGAATATTTTTTTTAGTAAACACTAAACAGCTCTTGAGCGCACGTCTATTTGTTACGAGGAGATGTGTCTAATACTGTCAAAAAGCTAGCTAGTAGGCTCCAATAACGATATGTAGGCGTTCTATTTATTAGATGTTTTGTTGGTAATATGTGGGGTGGACAAAATAATGGTGGCAAAATATAGTGAGATGTAATGTTGTAAAATAATGGATTCCCCTTAAAAACCCAGCACAATAATATTCCAATAATATTTTGCTGGAATAAATTAGGCTCTATATCGAAAAAATAGGTATCATAATTTACAAAGCCTCTTATTTAATTATCTGTTTATATACATATATACATATACAATATATATACATATATATACATATATACATATATATGTATATATATGCCTTAATATACACTATCCTGAAAGGTAGCAGTATTACCTTAACGATTAACAATATGGTCATATCTTATAAGCTACACTAGTGACACTATGCAAGATAGGCTTGCTACATTCTAAAATAAACAAAGGCTACAATTACCACTGTAAACACCCTACCCTACACACTATCCTAGGGTGGACTGATACCAAGGCATACAGAGATTAAATTTATATGGTGTGTAACGTCGTACGAAGTGTTTACCTTACTCGGTAATTGCTGGTAGACACGATCACTGACCTCGGGATCACCAGGTGTTATAGGACCTATAGAAAATGGAGGTAACACAGGTACACCTAAGCGGAGATTGATAATATAAATAAATAGTCAGACCTTCTGCGAAATTGGCTGTTTAGTGGATTGTGCTGGTGCTATTGTACAGTGGCTATTATGCAGTTGCCATTAAATACCTTAAGTTGATACATGGGACATAACACAATAATTAAATTCAGTGCACAAAATAATAAATATATTTTCACATACATATTTTATAAATTGTTTCCATAACGACAAATAGCAAAGTGTATGTAAGAATATAGTAATACAAACTGGTTGATTAAATAAATTTAGATTGATGAACTATAATTAGTTATAAAGATTTATTAATGGGTTATGTCTGAAGTAGAAAACAAGCTATGTGTTATTTAGACACATTCCTATACAATATTCAAAATGGATCCAAAAGTGACGCATTTAAAATTCAACATGGATTCCCTTTGTTCTTTTACCAAATGTGTATTAATTATGGGATTATTAGTCCTTTAGGTTTAGGCTCCTTTCAATAAGGAATAAATGTCCACCGAGATGAGTACCTTAGTTTATACTTTAAAATGAGGTTGTCCTCACTCCACAAAAGTTGATTAGTTAGAAAATATAAATCTTTGTTTGGGATTCCGTTCGCTTAGCTGGTTGAACCTAACGAACAAAAAACTGCTTACCGAAACTGCTGATTATGTGACTGATACCTTAGCAGGTTCACTAAAGAAACACACTTATTACGTTCCACAACATGTTATCCTTCAAATGTTGGTGTTTATATTACTAAACTCAAGAAGCTGCCTGGTTTTATATGACTTTTCACTTCCACAATTAGTTATTGCACCTTTCTCAATTCAGATAGTCATAGACAGAATATTCTTAGCCATACTTAATAATTTATTTTATAAATGCCAAAAGTTCTTTAGTTGTTATCATAGACATATCACATCTTTTTAAATCATATTAACCTATACATTTTCATCGATAAAGGCCGAAAGTTTCTTTAAAACAGCTTAAATATAACAATTCATATTACAATATTTATATATTTACTGCAGAGAGAGGATCGTAAATAAACAGAAATTAATGTCAACAGAACTCACCGAACTCGATGACTATTAGATAGTCGTAGTTTCATTCATGTGATAACAACTCTATGAAAACACCGGAAATTACAAGACCCTCGTGATCACTTCCAAAACTCCTCGATACAACGTTCGGACCAGTTAGTAAAGAACTACGCTAGTAAGCTATTAAAATTTAAAACCCATAATCATTATTACTATTATAATAATAAATTTAAAGATAAAAAAACAAAACCATTTAAGAAAATAAACACTAACCCAAGTCAGGCGAGCGAATCAAGTGGCTCTTGGTGGCCTTTCGGTGAAATAATCCATCTTCTGTAGCGGATTTGATTAGTTTTGAAAGCCATGTTTGTTACAAAACAAATATTAGTTAGTTATAATCTTTTTATGCTACGTCCCTCAGACACCCAAGGGCCTAGGTAATGAACTTTTGCCGTTTCAAAACTTTTACCAACCAAGCCGGAGAGGTCGGTTTTATTCCAAAGGAACAGTGTCAAGTAAGGCCAAGCGAGAGCAAGAACCAACCAGAAACTTGCAAAAAAGTAGCAATTTCAGATGAAACAGTTTGTTTATGTAAAAAGGAAGAAAACGTAAAAATTGAAGAACAGTGTAAATTAACGAAGTGGATATGTGCAGATATTAATCAGAGAGCAAAGTAAGCCAACATAAAATTAAGTATAATAACCTTTAGTGTAAGAACTCACCAAAGACAAAGAATGTGACATATATTGTGAAGATATGACTTGGTTTTGAAATCAAAGAAAGAAATATAAAGTAATTTTCACTCACATTTACACAAGACTTGTTTCAATTAGTAAATAATACTGTTCGCCCCTCTTGTCCTGAGTTAACGCCCCCAACAGTTCTTGAGGAACCTTTTCCCACTCTTCCTGAGTTAGCACCCTCAGCAGCTCCTCAGAGCTCTTCTCACCCCACTCCCTCTTGTACCCCACTCCCCCATTGATACTCCCACTTCCCTATAACATGGCGAGAACGACTTGAAGAGGCACCGTAGGAGGAAAACCGACAGCAAATATATTCCTCTTCAGTGT
Organism: Timema cristinae; assembly: GCA_039000515.1. Classification (NCBI taxonomy): domain Eukaryota; kingdom Metazoa; phylum Arthropoda; class Insecta; order Phasmatodea; family Timematidae; genus Timema; species Timema cristinae. The sequence continues at coordinate 50,774,612 of JBCFYV010011172.1, read as the reverse complement.
CACTACCAGCTCAGTAACTCTTATCCCCGCCCTCTTCCTCTGTCAATTACCACCCTCCAACGAAAATTACCTGTTCTTCCCTACGCCCATCACCTCTCATTGCCCCTAGCCCACAGTAAGAAACAGACTCTCAACCTTACGTGTGTTTCGCCGAGCTCCTTTTGCCAGCTCGAGTCCTTCAACACTGGGCTTCGTTATGTCACTGCTGGGTGATGATAAGACTTACCACAGCGATCCTAGTGTTGAAAAACTCAAACTGCCAAAAGGAGCGCAAACATTTTAGCCTGGAGATCAAGTGTCTGGGTATATTATTTGTTGTGTCCCAGCCGGAATACGCCCGCTTCTTCGAGAACACAGCGTCAAACTCCTAACTCAAGGATCCTGGACACTGGAAGCCTCCTCTCTTTGGAAGCAAGATTCTTCTAGACATTCCATCCTATGGGAGAAATTCCAGTGAGACTTCATGGACATTTTAAAACAAGATTAGAATGGCCTCCTCGCATTTCAAGACGCCAAGCCTATAGATGCTGTAGCGACTAAACTTAACAACAAGGGTAAAATTAAACGAACAAATACGACAATAGATTACCTTTATCTCCCCCTCTACCTACATTTTCAGGTCATTAATTCCATTATTTTCGCAAATATAAATAGGTAAGAGTAAGGAAAACGTAAGAGGAAATGTACCTGCGATTGCTTGGAAATATAGTGAAAATCCATTTAGGGGAAAGAAATCACGCTCAGTCCACTCAACCAGGATTCGAGCTTCGATTTCCCCATCCTCGATAATCTAGTCCAACACGTGAGTGACGAGCTAGATTATGAGTCCACCTATAGTGCTTCAATGGTTAGAAGGGTGTTAGATGACAGCTAGCAAACATTGACTCAAAGTGACCAATATCAATATATTCTGAAATAATAATAATTATTCTCTCCGTAATAATATATTATCAATATATATGACGCGGCACGTTAAAAGGGACCTTATCTTCACCGAGAAAATATTTCAGTGATAGAGGCCAAAATATCTTTTTAGGTTATTGCAGCTAACGCTACCGACACTCTCTTGAACAACTAGAAATAGGTTTTAGTTAATATTTTACATCCTAGTGAGTAAAGAAATCATTTTGGTACTTGTCTTTAAATAATGCAAAACTTTAACTTTTTGAAGTTATACTTCTTTAGGCGCGTTATGAAAAAATGATGAGAGTGAAATTTTAAGATGCGCGCGCATCACTGTAACACAAAAGTAACAGGTTGAAGATAAACCGCTCATTAAGACTCGAAAAAAAAAAGCTACCAACAAAATAGAAATAGAACCTCTGTTAGTCGCGCATGTTGGTACGCTCGTCGCCTCTGATCACTGTTTTTATATATATAATATTTATCCACATGTTTCTAGTTTCTACATTCACAACACGTGTTTATAGTTTCATACAAGTGCGAATTATATATGTGCTAATAAATTATATTCAGTAGTGATTTAAATTGAATATTTGGATTAATATTATTTACTATTCGTAGATATTAGTGAAAAAAATTGTGCTTATAGACTTTTTCAAGTCTACAATATAATTGAGGTTAACTATCCGTATGTATTATTTATTGATATAAATTAAAATATTGTTTTTTGTATTTATTTATATTATTAGTTTAAAGTTTAAGATCCATTAATAAAACATTAATGTTATAGAACTTTAAAACTTATTTTAAAGTTATACTAACTGCCATATTTAGTGACGAGATGTCTTTGGACTTGGAGGAATACAAACCTCTTTGATCTAGACGAAGATTACACAGTTCGTAGTTTTGTTTTGTAATACTGCAAGAAATGCCATTGCGTTGTTTGAATGTAAAAATCAACAATAAAAGGTACGTAATTGTTTTGTTACCACTGTCTAAATTGAAACAAATTTTGTGCTTGACATACGTTTTGTTATTTTAATTAATTCATTATTAGTTGGAGTACAGTTATGTAACTAATTGTATTTTAATCCAATACAATAATATGCCGCCATTTAAATTTATTGAAGTGACAATCATGATTTAATAGTTGCGCCTACTCTTGAGTGGTGGCAAATAAAAGGCGCAACTTTGCTCTCAAATTACGCCTGCTCCTTTTAGTGAATAGAGATTTGGAACATATTTCAAACTTGCGCTGGCGCAACTATTTGCTCCCTTTGGTGAATCCAGACCCAGTAGTGATTTAAATTGAATATTTTGATTAATATTATTTACTATTCATAAATATTAGTGAAAAAAATTGTGCTTATAGACTTTTTCAAGTGCTCCAATATAATTGAGGTTAACTATCCGTATGTATTATTTATTGATATAAATTAAAAATTTTTATATTTAACATAATTAATACTAAATATTTTTAAATTATTTTTTATTTTTTAATGATGCCAAAGAAGTATAACTTCTCCCGCGCGTAAATAAGACACACACCCATTTTTTCCTCCTCAAAACTCAATTTTTTTAAATTTCAGGTTCAAATATCAAAAACTTCCCAAATTTTGAGTTTATTTATATATTGTACATCACATTATTCGGCATTTTGTGCTCTTTCCAATGATATTAATAGCTATTATTGACTTGGCTGAAGATAAGTTCCTTTTGACGTGCCCGTCACATATCAAAAGCTCTTAATCCATTATAATAATACTTCCATAATTATTACCGTATGATTGGAGTTTTCATAACTTTTTGGAAGAACAAAATATATTAATAAAACTATTATTTTTTTGTTTCGTTGGTGTGGAAAAATATATAATACTTACACCGTAATAAATTTAATAACAACGTTCTTACTAGTGATTTTAATTCATGTAAACTAAAAGCATAAGATATAGAAATGATTTTTAAAGAAAGTTCACCAGTAATTACCGAGTGAGAAGATGGTAAACAACATTGTATGCCATTGAAATGGAAATATCTCCAGTGTAATCGAGCAATTAAATCAAATTTATCTAGTAGGCTCTTAACGCAGTTGCAAACTTAATCCAAGTTACGGACTTTAGTTGTATCGTGTGAAAAAAAACCATTTTATATATCTAGTATATTATAGTTTCTATTCTGTGTCTTCCAAATATGTTTACATAACGTCAAGATGAATAAAATTGTGTATTTGTTGGGTGCCACTCCTAGGATCTAAGGAGAAAATAATAAATAATAATAATAAATAATAATAATAAATAATAATAATAATAAAAAACCTTTACCTCGTCTAACTTTGACAGAGCCACGATGACTCTTAATACTTGAGACCCACTGAGTGTGCTCGTGAACTTTTTGTCTCCGAATATTACAATGTTATTTATAATTACACTACCGTATCTACAACAATGGCGTGCTGTAAATATCTACAGTACTTGAAAGAATACTTAAAATAAAGCATGAACAATCTAAATAAAATGGGTTGTTGAAAACAAAATATTAAAACAACAATTATTGAAACTTTTGTTGGTTTATTATTGTTTCCTTTTTTTACCACATCCCAATCCTACCTATGGAATTCCGAATAAATATAACTCTAATCTGACAAAATAAAATATATGGTTTTATACCTATATTCTTAAACAAAGATTTATCACTTAAAAAATATCTCTGAACAGGGTTGAATTTAGGAGTTTAGAACATATAATACTAGAGTAAAAGAGTAATATAGATTGAACTTATATAATATATAATTATAATTTTGAGTAAGACAAAAATGTAGTATTGTTGAGTAAATAAAAGAAAAAATAATATCATTAAAAATTAGACATAAATAAGATATTAATTAATTCTCTGGAATAGATAGAGTCTGAATATATTTAGTCTTTTCTGAAAGTTTTTACATAAATCCTGGTTTCTTGATAAAAAAGAAAAAGAAAAATTTAAATTTGAAGATTTGGCTTGATCTCACCAATGAATTCGTCCATGTTGAAACAGCACAAATTTTTGAAATTTTTTCCATTTAATAATAGCCCCTCGTCCACAATGTAATGGAATAGACAATCTTTAGTTCTTGTCCATACACTTAACTTTCCATCTGTGTAATTTCACTTTACTTTCATCAATCTATTGTTCTACTTTAAAAATAAATCTAGGAGCTACGCAGATTTTGCTCAATGTTTAAATAACACCTAGGAAGAAAACCCTAATCTTCTTCAGAAAATGTTCCAAGAATTAAATTTAAAAACGTTATATTTTCTTCCAAGTCCAAAGAGAAAACTAATATATTAAAACAAAGGATAAAATGTTGGCTATGGACTAGAGATAAAAATCAAATAAAATGCAAATTTAATATAAAGATTGAAATATATGTCAACAATATGAACAATGTTTCTTAAAATAATTAAATGTATATTTTCATCTGACAGAATTGAAATGCGCTCGTTTGGAGGTATTTACATCACATTTTTTTCTTTACTTACTTCTTTTACAATCGCGAGACTTGACTTGTTTGACAGATCTGCGCATGCGTTGAAATAAATCAAGGCCGAGATTGAAAATAAATAAAGAATAGTCAACAAACTTCATAGAAGAATAATTAATGCGTTTAATAAACGGCAAGTGTTCTTCCTTAGGTCAAAATTATTCATTTAAATTATTTAAAACAGTGTTATATGTTCTTCCTTCCATATTTTTATTTTTGAATTGATGTAAATAGTTTTATTTGTCACACCGGTAACACAGCGCTTTATGCTGCGGCCGAGCTTTGAATTGCATATTTTCAAACGAAAAAAATTGGAAACTATTTACAAAAATTATATTAATATAGGAAATACATGGTAGGGTGGCAAATAACGCTACATTCGGTATGGTGGTTTACTAACTTGGACGTCTCCAGTTCTAATACTGGCACTGCCCAAAAATGTATTATTCGTTAAATTTGGAATTCCACTTTCAGGGTGATTGATTGAAGGTTGGGAGACTGGGCGTTGTGTCTGTTCTATAGTTGAGTTAGATTCTAAGTCATGTGTTCATATTATCTGTAGGTTTAGAGGATGCACGGTAAGTAACCTTGGTAAAAATTACACCAACAATTTGTGGGCTGTCCACATATTTATACTATTGGAGAAATCACAAATACAATATAATTTAGAGGAAATGTACCTGCGATTGAGAGGTGAAAGGGGGGGAATAACTTAAGAAATAAAAAATCTTGGTAAGCCCAATATGTATTTGAGCCCCTAGGCAAACAAGACAAGATTCGGGTGATCTCTTCGTGATTACATGCACCCAACTTAAAACTATCTATTACAATTGTTGAATCCTGCTGGCAGCTTACCTTGATGTGTGTTTTGTTGTTAGGAGTTTTTAGTGTAAAATATCTTGCTTTTAGATAATCATTTTGATTAATTATAGGGATAACACCACTACCATTATACCTTAGACCAGGCACGTTAAACTTGTGGCTCGATCTATGATTACGTGTGGCTTGCAAACCTTTGGATTAACCAACATACGATTCGGCCCAATTCTTATTTATACAAACTTTTTAAAAAATACACAAATTTGAGACAGTGATATTGAACATTATTTTGGTAAAATCAGCAAGTAAAATTGGTGTACTAAACTTTTACTATTTTCTTTCTAGATATTTATTCCCAAAATTGTTCTAATTTTTCACCAAGTATGTGCAATGTTTGTCAACACAAAAGTGGGTGAAGAGTGGGTTTCTCTAATGAAATGCAACAAACATCAGAGAGAAAACTTTTTACCGGACCGCATTTGTCATCAATTATTTAAGTGGCATCAACACAAGATTTAAAGCCTGAACCTCACACCAATGCTATAAATAAGAAGTTTTATATCACAGAGAAAAATATAGAGTAATTTTAGGATTGTTTGTAATTTGTAATCTAATCCTATTTTTTTTAAATAACAATAGTAATTTTAAAACAGATTTTTTTAAACTACAATGCAGACAACATCCATTTTGCAGCCCCCATTTAAGTTATTAATTTTGTCTTTATTAAAAAACGAGCTTAAAAATTTCCCTGGATTATAGATTTATTATTTAGAGAAGGAGTTTTTTATTCAAAATTATAAATTTATATAGTCATGAATCTGTTTGTTTGATTGGGGAAAAAAGGTGGTTTTTAATACCAGGCCTAATTTGTATTTAATAGGCATTCAATTATTTTAAATGCTAGATAATTCCAATTTATCCTGGATTTTAAGTGCATTGTGTAGTTATATTACTGTTTTACTTTTATGTCCTTTTATACAAGAGTGCAGGTTGAATAAACAAATAAAAATAAAGATTTTAGCACTGCTATCAGGCGAGATTAGCCAGTTTCAGCACGACCACGCAACATATCTATAAATTCTTCAAGAACAAGGCCACTCCATCTTTCAAGAACGGGAAATGACGTCACTGGTGTATATTTTCTTTTTGCAGAATGTCTCAAGGTTTCCAATTGTGGTTCTTCATCCGTAGTTTGAAAGACAGAAGTCTTTCAAACATCTAACTTTAGCCAATTACTTAGCAATAGCTTAAACTTCTACGTGTCTTTGTACTTTTCTAGCTCAAAATATTTCGATTCATAATTATTTATTTAACACTATATAGGCTGCACAGAATTAAAATTAAGGTCTGATAACCCTTAAACTTGAAAAATTAATATTTTGATGTTTAAAATACATTAAGAATATCATATAGTGAGAGGTAAATGTAATTGTATGTATACATTTTTAAATTTATTTTTTAAGTAAATATATGTTTTATAATTATATTTAAAATGATTGAAACTAAATAAATATTCACGTACACCAAATATAAATAAATAATTAGTTTTAAAGTTCATCGATTATGATGTTCAGTTATATTTGATAGATATATTTAAGTATTATTATATTTCTATCATCATAAATAATAATACTACTGTGTATTCCTATCATATCATATTCATCATTGTCTAGTATTTTTAGAATACCATTTAGAACATTATTTACTTACTATTATAAGAATATTTGACATGCACTATCAGATAAAAATTAATACGATTTATAAACTATCTTAATTAGGAAATCGACGCAACAACTAGGATTCTAGTTAATAATTTATCAGTGTAAAAAAAGGGAAATGACAGTTTTTACATTTTTAGGACATGAAGGGATTCGAATACACGACTCTCCGGTCAATTGGGAGATTATTTAGGGTATCCGAGTATAGGAACTAGCTACATTTAATTTCTCAGAGACCAACGAGTTAATAAATTGCCTTGCTCTAGAACTATCCACCCGAGCCGTTTCTTTACGTGGCCGAGTATCAGTACGGGAGTGGGGTGGGGGAAGGGAATGAAAAAAACCCTTTCTTTGTAGAAACTCTTGAGATTCTTGTTAAGAACATTATTAATAAACTTAGTTACCTGCCTTGTACCGCAGAGCTGACTCCTGACTAACTTGAGACGCAACTTTAGCAACAGTTACGTAGAGAAATATTTGACTTTCGGGCGGTGCCTCATTGAATAGTCGGTACTGTTTCAATGTCAGAACAAATATTGGGTTTCGCTATAAGACGAGACCTATCCGATACCTTAGTTATTAAATGGTTTATGTATTTATACGCCAAACCATGCGCTCTGCCTTTGCCACGTTTGGAAATATTAGCCATTACTAATGTACCCTTCAAAGAGAACGTAAAAATGTACTAATCATACATCATTTCCATGGAGGATCTTTCCATATCCCAATGAGGGGATGGTGATAGTGAGTATGATGCTTAAATCAGTGGAAACACTTAAATCTAACTTAAGCCTAACTAACTAAACCTTGGTGACCGTAGGGGTAAATCCTCTATCGGGAAAAATATCCTAGGTGTCAGCTGAGAATCTAACCTGGGACCCCTTAGCTTGTAGCCAGATGCATTGACCATAACCCTACGGAACCAGTTAGTATGTATAATAAAGTATATATTCCATATAACAATGAATGAATTTAATTAAAAAAGCCCCGTTTTATGTTTCTGTACATCTTAAATCTACGTTCCTTAAGAATTAACTACAGTCAACTCTGGTTATAATGAACCTCTAAGGACTCAGATATTTGTTCCTATGTCCGAAGGTCATCAAACAGTTTTTTTTTAAATCTGAGAGTAGAGCTCAATACAATCACTCTTTATTGAAATTTATAAATTAATATTTAAAAAAATCGTTTGTATGCTGCTGTTTACTGTAAGCTCTTTTAGCTAATATTTTTCCCAGATAATTTTCTTCAGTCTATTCTTTCCCCACACAAGAGTCCACACTATCGATGCATCCAAAAACTAAACTGAGTAGAAAAGTATTTTTTTGAGATTAATACACCCTCTCGAATAAAGGAATAGTTAGTGAAAACAATTACTAAATGGCCGTAGGCTGTCATTCGTTGTCCTGTAACTCCTGTCCTATTAATACAATTCAGAAGACTGTCTTCCTTTACTTGCTGCAGACAAAGTATTAAAACTTGAGCCAGGTCAATGAGTACAGTGACTGTTTAAGTTCATCCCTCCCTCCCCTTCCACATTCCGTACTTTCAGTCAAGCTTTGTGCTAATTAAACAAGAACTCAGGTAGAGAATCGGTGTCTTCACAACCAAAAAGTTAGGTTTGTAAAGAAAATTATGTTGTTAGAATGACATATATAATTGAAAATTTCAATTTTTCTATTCACTAAAACTGAAGTTGAGGGTTCATTATAAACGAATTTCTTAACAGACATTAAAACATATGTGAGTTGGGGCCAATGAATTAGATTCACTGTAGGCGAATGTTCACTACAGCCATATTCACTAAAACCAGAGTTGACTTTATAGTGTATGTGGGAGTGCGTACCAATACTTTAGTTCTGTCTTGTTTGCTTTGTCGGTGACAGGAAGGTCGGTGTTTGAATACTGACAGAGTTTAATGAGGCGATTTGTTTCTAGATAGTTGATCATTTTGTTTTAGTGTAAATGCAGATCTATTTCCTCTGAAGTTTAATTTATTCGCCCCTATACCATAACTGTAAATAAAGGATAGCCCGGATGGATATGAAGAATCTATATACGATGAAATTAAATCCAAATATAGTCAAAGGAAATATATAATTTACAACGCTGTCAAGGATTAAGAAAATTATAATTGTTTTATTTTGTTTAGTTATAGCTTTGATTTTAACTATACATTTCAAAATTAAAATCTAATCTTAATATTAATATGCTCACCCCTTATTCTTGCGGTAAAAGTGTTATTAAGAAGTGTTAGTGTCGCTTTTCAAATTATATAAAAGTAGCATGGAGATTTCAATATACGTGTTGAAGAATAAATGTTTAATCTTTGATTTTCATAACCACATGGAAAGATTTCGTTATCATTATTTGTGCTGGCAAAAATAATATTATTTATTTCACGTAAAATCAATGTTATTAATGTAGTTGTTAGCGTTCTTTAAAATAAAGACTTTTTATAACTTGGGATACAACAACACTAATATATCTTTTGAAGGTTGCAAAACTCAACTTTTTTTACCTGTTATTATTATTATTATTATTAATTATTATTATTAGCACCGCGTATTACTAACCGTTCGGCTTATACGCACTTACTATAATGTGTAATTGTAGGGTGATTGCGAGATGAAATGGAGGACCTACACTTCAACGTGGAATCCGAACCATGGTGGAGGCCTGACATTCCACACATTCACAAGTTATGATTAATACACGTATTGTCAGAGGTGAAGGAAGGGTTTGGCAATCAATAAAATCTGTACTTTGTTGATCTCGTGTTCCTTTTTTGTTTTTAACATTTTTAATTTCTCTCTGCCATACAGGAAGAGAAAGTATTGTGATCATCGAAAAAATCGAACTCAATATTTGGATTAATTTCGAAGTTTCATGATCCCCTGAGCCCTAAAAAGTGGTTTTTTTGAATGCCGTCTGTGTGTGTGTGTGTGTGTGTGTATCTGTTTAACCCTAAAATTAAGAGTAGTTTAATAAAGGCCGAAAAGAGAAAAAATCAATTTTATCAAAATCGGCTCTAACGATTTTGATTAAAATTCGAATCTATACGTAGAATAATAATATAATAAAATGAATATTTTCATTTTCACATAAAAATGAATTTTAGGGTACCTTACAAAAGCGTAAATTACCGTATATCCACAATTTTTTGAAATAAAAGACGCTAGTATTATTAAAAATAAAAAAACTTTTATATGAAATATTTTTTTATAAAACCAATATTTTCTGAGATATTGGCAAATATACTAACATAATTTTGTGAGATTTGTTGTACAGAGATACTATATAAGTTTGAACGTAATAATTCTCTAATTCCTTAGAGTAAGTAAATAAGAAAGGCTTTCAAAAAGTTTATGTTCTTTTTTGTTTAACCTCATAGGGTAAATGTTTGTACAACAATGATCTATCTCTATCATTTTAGACTTGATAACTCAATATAAACCTTTTTTTCATTGATCTAAATTTATAAATGAGGAATTTAATAGAAATGCGATAACCATAAGACGTGCAACCCTTAATAAAATGTTGAAAATATTAACCGGAAGCCAACATTTTAATACGAAGTGTTGACCATTGAGGAGCCAATATCGATATTTTTTATTTGTCCGAATATAAAGAATAAGGACTATAATTCTTCAAAAATAAAATTATAAAATGTAAAACCTGGAGTAAAAAAATGTTTTACATAAGTTTAGAGCTATTTTTGCTCGGGTTTGCTAGTATATATTATTTAATTTCACATACATAATAAATAACTCCTTTTTTAAACAATGGAGAGAGAAAGTCCATGTGAAGTACAGTACCAATTATTTATTACAAATTTATACTCATATTTTGTGGTATGTATATATTTATTTAGTTTATCCATATAGGCTACATATTTTTTTATAATCATGTATTACAACTCGTTCTAGCTATATGCCTATATACTAATTACGCTTAATGGTTAGAGATGACAATGGTTGAATTTGTGGAAGTGTACCAGCATTTACGTAGAAAGAGAGAGTAAGAAACTATATAGGAAATGGCACCTTCGTACACTCAACCGAGTTCTAACAAGGATCTCCCCATCAACGGAGTCTAGCTTATTGTGAGAGTAACGCCTTAGAACATAAGGCCATTGAAACGTGTTATCTATATATTAAATGCTTAATTTTTAACAGAGTATTATTATCGTACACAAAATTAAAAATTAACAACCTCAGAAAATCGAGAAACAAACACTCGATATTCTAAGGATTATTAGTTATTAATTAATGATTAATTTGTCTAAATATTTTTCTTGTTTTACATTTGTTTTCATTGCTCTTATTTGCCATAGTTCACTTTCACGAAGACAGAACACAAATTAGATATAATTACGTCTTAAAAGTGAAGCTAGGTTTGTTTTCACAACATGGCAGACAAACTAATGTGGTCGTATTGGGAAATGTATTGGAAATTCACAACCAACATGACGGTGTTGCGCATCATCACAACATTCTTAGATACACAATAATGTATGAGGGTCTTTTACACATTCTTAGTATGGTATTTAATTCAAATTAAATGTGTATTTACGTGTATATTAAAGCTAGAAATCTAGAAACAAATTTCCTTGAAAGCTGAAACTTGGCTTACGGAATTATAAAGGCCTATACTTTATCGATTATCCCGTTTTTCAAGGTAACATCTTACAATATATGTATAACTTAAATATATAACTTCCATACAAAATTTTAATCTTAAATCCATGGAGAAATCTCAACATCATCTACAAAGAGAAATTTTAATAACTTTGAGTCCAAGTAGAAACTTCAACATTATATTATTATTATTATTATTATTATTATTATTATTATTATTATATACTCACGTCTTACTACCCGTTCGAGTTATACGCACTTACGCTAATGTGTAATGGTAGAGTGATTGTGAGATGAAATGGAGGACCTACAGTTTAACGTGGAATCCGAACCATGGCGGAGGCCTAACATTCCATACATTCACGATTTGCGATTTACACACGTCTTGTCAGAGGTGAAGAAAGGGTTTAGCAATCAGATGAATCAATGAAATCTCAACTTTAGCTCTAAATAAAAATTTCAACCTTAGTTCCAAAGATATATATTTTTCACAAGACCACCAACTCTCCCTCTGGAATAACCGGGTGACTACATCAAGTTTAAACCAGGTCAAACCTTTTGGAATAGAATATAATTTTCAATAAATCATATCTATGACACATTGATAATTCTCTTTATAGGCCTATATAATTGTAATTTTTGTTTGTTGGAAACTACTATTAATTTTCATTTAACGTGCATGCATGATTAATATTTACCTATTTATTTACTTTCGTATATGTCAAAAAGATTTTAAATTTATCGTGTATGGCAAATATCCGACTAATTGATTAATGCACTACAGTCTTACCCTTATCTAATCTTTATTTTATACAGTTAGAGACCATATATCCCCACACGATATACAAACTAGGTTAACTTAGAACAGTACATTATTATTACACATCTTGGAATTTATTAATAATAGATAGCAGAGAAAATCTACATTCAAATAGTAAATATAATTCAATTGTCTTAAGTGACACGATTTGAACCAGATTCCCCTAAATTTGCAATTTACCGCTCTAACCAATTATACAACTTAAAGGTGTAAACAATAACTACAGCATGTGAGAAGTTGTGAAAATAAACTTTATAGAAAATGTGTAAAAATACAAATAAATATATTTTAAAATATGCCAATTTATTTAAATTAGATGGTAATATATTTAACACAATAGAAGACCAAATTCAAAGGGAAAAAATTGAATATTTCTATGATACTATATATCATAAATATCATCACCATATTTGAGTAAAGCATGCCAAATCAAGATATAAATAGAAACTTCTATCACTAATTAAACCTGCATAACACGCGCAAACTTTATATTTATCGCCAACACATCATCATTATTTTGACAGCTCTGGGTCACTGGATTCATAAAACGTAGATAGAAAGGTTTCCGAACAGGACGGACAGTGTTATCACCATGGCAAAGCAATGGCGCGTCCCCACATTCTGTGTGTCCCCAGGGGAGCCAACCTACACATTATTAATACACTTTTACACACTAGGACGGGTTTTGTTTCGTTATGTTGAAATTCTTGATAGCCTAGCTACGTTGCAGTGGACAGTGATTATGCTTCTAACGTTTTAAAATTATTCTTTATGAGATAATTATTTACATAATTAATAAAAATAAACAATACTAAATATATTGATGAAATAAACAAATTGTTGAATTCTATCAGAATTATACAGCCTTTTTGTTCTTTTGTAGAGGGTAATGAATACTAAATAATCAAAAAGATTTCTAGTGACGGTAAGTTCGGGGTTTGAATCCCAGCCAGATGTAGTAAGGGTAATTTTTCCTTAATTATTTCTCACTCCACTTACATGCAAATGCCGAAACATTTACTGTAAATTATTTATTTATAATTATCCCATTAGGATAAGTAAAAATTGGTAGATCTGTCTAAGGTAGTAAAAGGTGCTGGAGAAAATAAATATAAGTAGAAATTGAATTGTCTTACCTTTTGTTTTACCTGTACTTGTTCATGTAATGTATCTTATATTCTACCTCCAATTCTCATGGTGAGGGCCCTATTTTAGAAACATACTAGTTTCAGTAAGAATAGTTCAAGTCAAAAATTTTTTAATTCTGTTAATGAACCCATGGTGATGAAGGTTTCACAAGGAAATTTTCAAAAACATCCTCCCAAAGGTTTTAATTTTTTAATTTTTTTTTTATTTTAAAATAATTATTTTTATTTTAACCCCGCTTTTCCCTTTAAATTTTAAAAAAAACTACCTAAGGTTAAGGTGGGTGATTTGTTAAAAGTAATACTTTAAGGGGGATAAATTTTAAGGGTTTATACAATTTAAATTGGAAAAAAAAACCCGTAATTTCAAGGTGAAGGAATGTTTAATCAAAAAATTGTGCGGAGAGGTTTAACCCCCCCCCAATATAAGGAATTTCCTTTTAAACCACAGTCATCCAAAAATTCCGACAAAACCCTTAAATTTTTTTTAAAATTAAATAATACCCCTGGAATAAAAAGGAACTGTCAATTAAAAAGGGGTAAAAAAAATAAATTAAATTGATTGTAATTTTTGAAAAAAATGAAACTTTTTGAAAATTTTAAACTTTTTTTTCCCTTTTTATAGCTGTATAAAATTTATTTTAAATTGGCGAAAATTAAATAACAATATTTTTGGAAATTATATAAAAAAAATAATGTATTTTTTATATTTAAATATAAAAATTTTTCATATAACTGAATTTTGGAATGGAAAATATTTTTATGGTTTATCCACCTAATTAAAAATCAAATTTTTAAAAAAAAGAGGGAAATTTAAATTGGAACACATAAAAAAAATAAGATTTCAAAAAAGGGGAAAAGGGGTGGAAACAGGTTAAAATTAATGATATGCCGTGTAATTAACAGGTAATTTGTTTAGGGAAAAAAATTTATTTTTTTTTTTAAGTAAAGCCCTACAATTTAAAATGCTTTATTTTTTGTTTAAATAAATTTAATATAATATAAATTTTGGACTTTACTAAAGATACAAAACATGAACATTTGAATTAAAAGAAAATTTCTAAACATTAAATGTGGTGGGGGGAAAGATTGTTAAAAATATCAAAATGGAGATGAAACAACACAAATTTCCCAATGAAAAAAAAAGCAAAAAAAATAAAAACAAAAATAAATTTAACATATAGGGAAAAATGAGACTGGTTTTCCTATTAATTATAGAAAAAAGTAGAAGGGGAAAATTTTCAAAAACTGATACAGGAATAAAATATTAACATATTCAGAAGGGGTTAAAAAGATAAAAAATGATTTGACAAAATAAAAAATTAATGCAAAAACCAATTCAGTTGAACATAAGGGTGATTAAAATTATTTGTAAAAAATAATGATTCAAAGTAAATTTAGCTTTTATCTTTTTGTATTTCTAAGTATTGCTTAAATAATAAAATTTGGGGTTTTTGACTTTAGAAGAAATACATAATAATAAGAAAAAAAACTAGAATGACGAATTTCTAAATCTAAGTGATTTATAGAAAATATTAAGGTTTTTTATATTTTTTATTTTACAAAAAATTTTAAAATTATTTAAATTATAATCCCCAATTAATTAAAAAAAGGGGCAAAGTAATAAAATTTGATTAAAAAAAAATAATATTTTTTATAAAAAAAATACCCATATAAATTAATTAGCAACTGTTATAAATTTTAAATTAAAGAATAAAGAAGCCTGAGGACAGGTTAAAGAAACGGAAAAAAAACTTATAGGTAAAAAAATGATAGAGGAATCACCTTTATTTTAATTTTTGGGTATAACCATTTGGCCGTTTCTTCAAAACAAAAACAAAAAATTTTAAACCATTCCTTTGGGGGTTTACAACCCTATCACTTTTTCCTTATCATTCCCTGACCCCAAAAATTAACAAAAAACCCTAAAAATCCACCCACGAAACTTCAAAACAAAAAATATTTGTCCGGGTATGCCCTTTCCCCCTAAGATGGAAATTAAGTAAAAAGAAAAACCAAACAAACAAAAAAAACCTCAAAAAAAAAAAACAAAAACTCTCAAACCAAAAACAAAAAAAACAAAAATTTCAATTCGAATAAAAAAAGATAAAAGGAGACCACCAAAATTAACAAAGGAAAAAGAAAAGAATATAAAATTATAAATGTAAAAATAAAAACTAAAAACATACCCCCTCAAAAACCAAAGAGTTTTTTAAAAAAAAACCCCAGAAAAAATTTGAAAGAATTTTAAAGGAAAAATTATCCTTTCTAATTTTTAGGAAGGGGCTAATTTTAACAACCGTCTTTCTTAGGGCCCTGGGCGACACAACGACCCCTGTTACCCCATCCCTTCCAGGGAACCTCTCTACTCTTCCGGGCCCCTGGTGGGGGTTTTTCTCCAACAAACTAACGCCTTTTTTTGACCTTGTTTTTATTTTTTTCCGTGGGGTAGGGATTTTCCCGACCCATTCTTCCAAAAAAGTTGCTATAGGTTTTGTTGTATCAATCCCCAGCTTTCAACCTTTTGGTAAAAATCATTACATTCTCAGGTTGGTTGGGGTAGAAAATTTCCCATATAAAAATTCTTGAAAGGGTTGGGAAAAGGAGAGGAAAGCACAAAAAGGCCTTGGCAAAAACCCCTTTCCAATTTAAAGAAAGCTAAGGGTTTTTAAAAGGGAAGTGTCAAATACCCCCCACTCGTTTGGGAGTTTTTGGTTGTACCTACCTCCCATGGTCCCCAAAAAGTGGAGCGAAAGGGGGTTAAAAATCCTTTTTGCCTTGGCCAAAATTTAATCTGTTTCCCAAAAAACTTTGGTTTCAAATGGGATTCAATCCTTTTATTTTTAAAAATCGTTTATAAAATTTTGAAAAACAGTGCTTTAAATGTCACCAAAAAAGGGGGGAAAAAAACCCGAAAAGAACGGGAAAGAAAGGTTTTTAACATCCCACCTAAATTTACTCCTTTTTTCCAAACAAAAAACAAAATAAATAATTTTTGAGACCTTAAAAATCCAAATTAAAATATTTTACTGGGGGGTTCCTAAATTAAACTGAAAAAGGTCGTTTGTAAGTTGCTTTTGGTCCCCCTAAAAGGTTGGGAAAATCTTAAATCAAAACATTCATAATTAAATCCCGGTTTTTATAACAGTGCGTGCTGAAAAATATATTTTAATAAGGATTTTTTTTGAAGCCACAGAAAATTTTGAATACGTATGAAAAAGGGTTTGGTGATATACTTTTTTAAAAAGGCAAAGAAAGGGGGTTTTGTTTTGGTCATACGAAAAGGGGGGGGTATTTCCAAGCTTTTTTCAACAACCCTCAAATAGGCCCTCCGTTTAAAACCGGGTTTGGGGCCCCTAGGGGTGCTTTTCCACCCTTTTTTATTTCTTCAATTCTGACCAAAGCCTTTTTGAACTTTTTATCAAAAATGGGGGGCCTTTATTTGAAACAAGGGGTTTAAAACAAGATTTATTTTTTACTTTGGAGTTTAAAAAAAGGCAAAAAAATGTGTTGATTTCCCCAAGATAAAAAAGTTTTAGGGTTAAAGTTTTTTTTTAAGAGGTCCCCCTTAAACTTTAATTGGGGTAATCCCACCGCAATCATAGGCACTTGGGCCAAATTTTACAATTTGTTTAGATTGGGTCCTGTCCACCAAATTGGTTTTTCAACTCTTAAATTTGTAACCCTAACAAATCACCGTTTTGAATTTAAAAACATTTAATTTTTGTGGTATTTTTTTTGAATTTTGGGCATCTTTCAACAATTTTTAAAAGAAAGTGTGTTGAATCCATGCCAAAACGATTAAATTGACCAATATAAATTTTTTTACCCCTGTAATTTTTGTTTAAATTTTGAAAACTCCATAATTTGGGTAGCCCCAAAATCACCGGAAAAGAAAAACCCTTTTAACCCAAGTACTCTATTCAATAAGGTTTTATTAATTTTCCTTCCCTTAGTTCGAAAAGCGTTTTGGCTACCCTTTTAAAAGCATAAAACCCATGAAACGGGCAATTAATAGCCATGGGGGTAAAAACTTTTTTTGACCTGTGTAAGAAAATTTAAAGTTTGAAAAAATTTCCCAAATTGTCCAATTGGGGAATTTCTAATAAATTTTTTAAAAATTAAACCCCTTAAAACAAAAAATACCCCCCCAAGTCTTCCCTGCATTTTTAAAATGGCCCTTTTCTTATGTTATCTCAGAATTAATTAAAGAAAAATCAAGGGGGGTCCCTTTCCAGCCCCTAATACTTAAATTATTTACTAACTTTAAAACATGAAACTTCACTTTTTCTTTTTGATCCCTTTAAATTTCAGGGGGGTTAGAAATTTTTTCAAATTGAACCCCAAACTTAAAATTAATCACTTTTTTAAATAAAAATTTCAACGAATCAGCCCCATATTTTTTAAAAAAAAGTTTTAAAAGGAATGGGAACCATAAATTTTTTCGGGGAAATTACGCAGGAATCCATGCTAAAAAGGATAAATAAATAAGGTTTGATCAAGATTTTTGAATTTTTTATCAATTGCGAAGTTTTCCCTTAATGTGGCTTTCCAGAAAAATTTGCGAACTTGAAAAATGGGTTGACACAAGGGGATAAACCCCGGGAAAATTTTTAAAAAATTTAAAATTTCCCTTTGCTTGGGGCCCCTCAATATTGAAATTTAGTGAGAAGATTCTGAAAGGGTAAAAAAACCCCCCTTTTTTGGTGTTAACAATTTTTTGGAAAACGCAAAATGTTTGGAATATTATTTAATTCTTGGTAAGGTTTTTTTTAAGGGGTGAAATTACCGTTCTTCTATTCCTTTTAAAAGGTCACATCTTTTTTTTTTGGGGTAAAAATACATTTACTAAAACCTTTTTTACTGCTTTTTGAGATTTCCCCCCATCTTTTTTTTTAAAGGGAAACCGAAAAAATGTTCTACCCCCTGTACATTTGTTTGTCAAAATAGGTGCCTCACACAAAAATTTCATAGGTCAAGTTTTACCCGGTATTTTTCCACCTCCCAAAGCTGCAAAATTGAAGGATGGCAGTAAAACAAAAAAAAAACATAAATTATAATTTTGGGTCCTATGCAAAAAAGAAAAGAAAATTATGAACCGAACAATTTGAATTTTAATCCCGCCCCAAAAAAGATCTGGGGGATCTTGCCCAAAAAATGTCGGGGCCCTGGTCTAAAATGGGGTACCAAAAAATAAAAAAACTCCTGAACCCAAATTTTTTAGAAAGATGTTTATGCTTCCCCATTTTTATTTAAATAAAACCCCCGGATCCTGGGACCAAAAACACCCGGGGTTTTTCCCTCCCAACCAAAACCCCCTGTTGGTTTTGCCGTTTACGGGGAAAACCCTTTAATCAATTTAACTCACTAGGGGGGTAAAAACATTTATAATAAATGATGATTGTAGAAAACTTAAACACCAAAATTTCGATACCCCCCCATTTTAATGCTAAGGGCCCCAACAAGTGAAAATTTCTCACAGACTGGTGAATGATTTTGAGTGTTCCCCCTTTAAAAAGGCCTTTAAAATTCCTGGTAATACCTAAAGGGTAATCACCTTGCATATCTACTGCCTTATGGGTGGGATCATAAACGTAAAAAAGTTTGGTTTGGCTAAAGACCTTGAAAAAGTGTTTGCCTTGTTTTAATTCCCCCAAAAGCAACAATTGGGGGTTTTATTTTATTCATTAATTAATTTTAAAACCCCCTTTACCTTGTGGCATCCCTTTAAAAATTAAAACAAAATTATTTATTCCCAATCCCCTTTTTTCTTCCGTAAAGGGACATTATAATACTAAGGGTTTATTGAAAAAGCAGGACCCTTATTTAGTCAAAAAAGATTTCCCAAACCCCAAAAGGTAAAATTTTTTTCCTTTCCCCCTTTGGGGCAAAAGCTAGACTGGCCATTTTTGCTGAAAAAATTCAATGACAGGCCCTTTGATTAATTTTCGAATTTCCAAAAGTTGATCAAACTTGGTATTAGGTGGGCAAGTTAACATCACCTGTTCTATCTAAACTTGTTAGGCAAAATAAGAAAAACCCACTCAAAACTAAACTTACACTTTTAAGTCCCCCCAATTTTTTCCCTTAAATTGTCCACTAGCCCTCAATTTTGTCGACCTTGGTTAACCCGGGAATTCTTATTTTCTCAAATTGAGTGCTTTGCCTCCTTTGGGTAAACGTTCTGTGATCCCCAGCTAACAGTTTCTCACGGGACCCCCGGTAGTGCCCCTTTAAAAGCGGGGCTCACCAAAGGCCCGCAAAAGATATTGAAACCTTACTGGGTGTTAAGGTTTTTTATAAATAAAAACTACAATCATGAAATGTTTCCATATTTTTTATAATAAATTATTTAAATTGGGGAATTGGACAACCTTTACCAGGCCCTTAATTTCCCACGTGGTTTAAAGGTTGTAATGAAAATTCCTTACCTTATAGGTATGTCAAAGTCCCAATCAATTGTCATTTCAAATAAAGTTTTAATTTTTTTCCCGGGGACCCAATCAACGGACCAAAATCCCCCAAAAATTTCCCCTAATCTAACAAGTCCTTAAATACTTTTTTTAAAAACCTTAATTTAATTAAAAAGTTTTAACCCGCCATTTAATTAAATACTAAGGTGGAAAAAGAAAAGATAAAAATTAAAAATTTTAAAATTGAAAAAAGGGAATTAAAATTGAAAAAAAAACTAAAAAAAAAAAACAGTCAAAACAAGATTTTAAATACTTCGACCAAAAAAATTTTTTTGACATTAAAATATTAATAATCAAATAGTTTTTAAACGATTAATGCTAAAAAAAATATTCATGTTGACGCCAAAATAAGACCCGCCCGAAATATAGGAACAAAAAAAAAGAAAAAACCAAAAAAAAAAATTTTAATCATAAAACAAAGAACCCCAAAGGGAAAACTAACCACATCCTCGCCCGGGGGGAAAAACTGTTTAAAAAAATTTTTAAATTGAATAAACAAAAAAAAGTTGGAGACCTTTACAACACGGATAAAAAAAACTGTATTGAAAAAATTAAGAGGAATATTACTTTATGGGTAAACCAGCCGGGCAAAATTTTTAAAAAAAAAACGAATAAAATTAACATTGGGTAATTTACGGCCCTTATCACATTTTTGGGGGGGGATCATTGGACGGAAAATTAATCAAAATAAAAATAGCAGCAAGGGGAAAAAATAAAAATTTGCCGGGATGGCTTTTCCTCCAAGATTGGGGAAGGTTAATGAAAGAATAAAAAACCAAACAAACAGAACAAACCTCAAAAAATACAATCAAAAACCTAAAAACCAAAACAAAACATTCAATTAGATAAGAATAATAAAGGAGAAAAATTTCAAAGATATAACAAAAATAAAAAAATTTAAATTAAATATTCGTAAAAAATAAAAATATACAAACACCACATTTCAAATTCTTCTAATTTTTCTATCAATTGCCTCAATTGTCCGTGTTTCACATCCTAAAGCACGAATATTTCAGAAGGAACTTATTAGAATGATCATGTATTAAGATAAGCTTCTTTGTCATAGCTAACTCTCTAGCAGAAAGTTGACTTCTAATTCATTGCTAATCGAAATAAGATTTTTTATAAAAATAATCATTGTATGTAATAGATAAGTTATGATTTTTTTAAATTAAAAATTTATATTAAAATAATTCTCAATTTCATAGCTACTAAAAAAATCCTCAAGTCTGCATCTATTTAATATCATAAATATTATTGTAAATTAACATTTTTGATTGATTGGTTGACAAAGCAACCTTTTTTAAAATTAAGTTTTTGTTGACTACACATTTAGGGAATTATTAAATAATAATTTAATTACTCATTCCAGACATTTCTCATTACTTTGAAAAATTGTGAAAATAGTTTACATCTATTATAAAAGCTATTTTTTTTTTCAAAACAAATAGTCCAACTTATTTTATATTTCTGTGAGCTTCAAATTATAGTGCAAAAAATAACTAGTTTCTTTGTGGTTAAATAATTGTTTTTGTTTTTTATTTTTACATGTATTTTAATTTTAAACTATCAATAAAACTAATAATTTTAATAAAATGAATAAATAAATTTAATAAGGTTACTTTAAATACATCACAGCTTAATATATGAGAAACAGTCATGACTGAATAGTAATAATGAATGCTTTTTAATTTTTAATATTTATTTAAAAATAAATGCTACGTGAGCTCACAGATTTTCTCCCACTTTTATCTTAAAATATACATTTACTAAACTCGTAAGTTTGGAAACTAAATATGCTAACATGTTGTGAAAACTTAAATTATTTCATTTATGATTTGTTTAACGTTACTAAAGGTAGAAGAAGGGATACAAACTTTTGAAATCCAAAAAATAAATATATCATTTTGACAAGATCTGAATCGTAAGAGTTTGATTTGTAAACTCAAAAATAATTGGCTTTATTAAATTGTATTCAAAAACTAATATATATTTTATTTATTTTCAATTTATAATAAACTGTTACCTTAATCTATGCCACTAGGAACACTGTACAGAAAAAGGGAGAAAAGAGAAACCTATTTGTCCACCAAAGAGCATAAATACAAATTCATTTTCAAGTCAAATGAAAAATTGTAATTTGTTTATAGCTCAAAAAAAATTGGCTTGATAAAAATATTTCAAATAAAAATTTTTATCTCTGATTTCTACATTTTTCAATGACAAGTTATTTAATATCTCATATAATGCGGAAAAATTATGAAAATTGGAAAATCCCCTTTAAACAATTACACTCAAATAATTTTCATAATAAAAGAGAATGCTTTGTTGTTTAAATGATAAACGCTGTCTAATATAAAATTTAATCAAATTAGTCAAAGTGGATTTTGAGAAAATCTATGTTTTCTATGTTTTGCCCTTCAGTAACCACACTTAGTTTTAGGGTTAGATATCTAATTCCAAAAACATCGAGACAGAGGGCCTTATAGAAGCCCCAGATAGCAAGTTTCGCCATTCGTAAAATAGTTTTTGCTTTAGCCCAAGTACAGACAGACCTACAGACGGCACGAGAAAATAACTTTTTTGTTTCATGGTCATGAAACGTCAACATTTATCAAAATCTCGAATTTGATTTTTTTTATGGTCACAATTCTCTCTCTACGAGGTGTTTGAGAGAAAGTAAAAGCAAATTGAATCTAAACATCTTGAATTTTCTAATGGATTTGTCTGTTTACCAAATATCAATTATTTATTTTTCATGGGATTTAGTGAATTTCTTTTAGTAAGAGTAAGTGAATAATTGAATAGTGATTTATGTATATGTATATAAAAACTATAAATTAATAATTTTTAGCCATCTAAATTCTAAAGCATATAAAACCATTTTCCTCACTTAAGGGGATGGATCACCATGAAAGATGAGCGCGGCCGGTTTCTAAGGCGATTTCTCTGTACCCGACTACTAAGAAAACTACTATACACATTTGAATCAAATTTTTACTACTTTAAAGATCAATTCACTCACGCGGTTTATGGTTTATTCATATCTACCCTTCCAATTTAAATTTAAGTTTTAAATATTAATTTAAAGAACACTCGCATAAGAAAAACTGGTCTTGTTATTGAAATGTGGGATGACTTAGGCTAAAACTGTTTTCATTATATTACAATAAACACATTTCTCTATCATTAAGTATAATTTAACGCCAATTAAAAGTTAAATATTTGTAAGCTACTTTTGTTTAAATGATTTTTACTATCGTATTTTTCTGGTTTATTTTTTTTTTAATCTGCAGACAAAACATAAACATAGAAAATATGATTGAGAATAATTATCCTTTCATTTTTCAACATACATATTGTTCTAAACTAAAGTAAAATGGTACAGTTTTATTTTAATTCAAAAAAGTGTTGTGGTGCTGTATGCTGCAACCTATCGGTGTAAGTTGAACAAGATGAGCCTCTCAAGAAAACTCAAGGCAGTGATGCCAAGCGTTGCGCTGTGATACACAGATGTTCACAGGAAATATATCAACTCGCCTACGTTCATTTATGAAATCAGTTGTGTGAATACGATGTGTTTTCAATGGAATCCATTTCAGTAAAAAGAGATTGAAGAAAACTAAAATAAAAAACGACTTTATCTCTCAACCAGACGAAAGAAAAATAAATGTTCTGATCTTGTGAATTAGATTTTTTTAATGTGTTATGAATTTACTATCATTTCTGCATGGAAAATACAATTTTAACACTGTAAATTATAATTCATCCATTAATTTCATATCACATGCGTAGAATACCTAATTAATATAATTACAGGATCCACTTTGGTAGCCGCATGATGTAAAGTACTATTCTTGCAATAAACTGGACTGCCGAGGACGGGGATCGGGGTTCAATCCCAGTTGGGTGCTATGGGGTTATTATTCCTAAACTGTTTTCCACTCACCCTCCAAGCAAATGTGAATGCATGTCATCAAAAAGCAACCTTAATCTTCTCTAACACATTAGCTTAATTCGTACATCGGTGTAAAACCTACACGGGCTCGGTTCACTTAGGTGTACCAATCAAACACTTTGGCCCTACCTTTGGTAATATGTATGATCTGTAAACAGAGTCAATACAGGGTTATCTAAATCACTATGGACTAGTGGCAATCTTAACCAGAAATACATCGTGACAATAAATAAATGCATGAAACAATTTTGACATTCAATTGTAAAGCTGATAATGAAAGGGGAGAGGGGGCCTTAGTGAACATGCCTTGACCACCAATATTTTAAAATTAATAACATAGTTAACATAGTTCATATTTCATTTTGACAATTATTATTTGATAAAATAAAATAATCACAAATATCATTTTTACTTTCTCGCACACCTTGGGTGCCATAGCATGCCAAGTTAAAGAGATGGAAATAACGTAATATTTAGAGAGGAAGGGGAGAGGGTAACACAAATGCTAATATGAGGATGTTACTCAACACATATAAGAGAGTGCACTGTAAAGATTATTTCAATGTCATTTTTTTGTTCAGGTGATATTAGAAATGCTTCACTTATTTACTTCAATGTTATCCGTAAATTTACAATAATGAAGTAGGGTGGATAAGAAATAGAAAATTTAGAGAAAGTGTTACCTACATTTGCGTGGAGGGAATGAGCAATCATAAGAAAATCACCTCAGTTGACACGGCCAAGATTCAACCGAAATGTGTAGCACAGGTATCTTATTAAAAAGAATTAAAAACATAATTTTAAGTGTGTTCTTGCAGGAGTTTTGATGAAGGAATTGAATGTAAAAATGCTGTAGAATGCATCCATTATTATATACTATGTGTAGCAAAAATTATAAAATAGCTAGTGATATGTAGATATTATGAACACCCCTGACACAAAAGTTATTGATAAGGGACACATAGATTATATAATTATCATGCGCCAATGTAAAACTTGTGTGTAAGCCTATCATATTTGGTGAAAATTGATAGATAGATATTTTCCATACAATTGGGTGGGAAATCTTTTTTTTTGCAGTATATTTCTATATGTTTTATTGTAATTTAAATACTTATTTTTGGAGTAAGTGTTAATAATTTTTGTAGTAGAGGCAATAAAGGTTACCTATGTAATATTTATTCTATACAAATTACCCATTTTTAAAAATGAAATGTTTCTTTTTGTAGAAAATTGTTTTATATACTATCTTCAAATTTGAATATCTGTATATATATATATATATAAATAAATAACAAATATATATATATATATACCTAAAAACAAATATATATATAATACATAATAAATTGTATTATATTATATATAATAAAATTATGTTATAACATATATATATAAAATTATGTGTTTATATAATATTATGTAGGCAGGTCAAAATATTTTCTTTCTGTAGGATATATAGTTCCTGAGGAATGGCCAGATTCAAATTTTTGAAAAATAAACAAAGAATTTGTCAATAGATTTTGTTTTTCAACAATTACGCTAGTGTTTTTAGGGATCAGGAAGGTTGCATTCATAAGAAGTGTACTCACACTTGCGGGGAGGGGCGTGGAAAACCAACCTCAGTACACCCGACCGAAATTCTATCCTCAATCTCCCCGTTATCGGCAGTCTAGTCTACTGCAAGAATAGCGCGTTAGACCATTAGTTCACCAAAGCGGGTGTTAGACATATTAAAATATATTTAAACGTATAAAGCTATATTTGATTATCGAATATAATTAATAAAAAAATAGGTTAATAGATTATTATTATTATTATTATTATATTATTATTATTATAGCACCGCGTCTTACTACCCGTCGGGTTATACGCACTTAGCTAATGTGTAATGGTAGGGTGATAGTGAGATGAAATGAAGGACCTACAGTTTAACGTGGAATCCGAACCACGGTGGTGGCCTGGCATTCCCCACAGGGTTAATAGAGTTTGAAATTATTTATAGTTATAAGTTCAGTGGTGTAACTATAGGATAGGGGCAAATGCCCCAGGCCCACGCTCAAAATAGGGCCCACCACGCAGGTCCACCCAAAATTAATTTGGAAAGAGATAAGGCATTGTATTTTAAGTCTATTTTTGTTTCGTAAAGATCTAATATTTCAATCAAAAATTACTCGATAGTCACTTTAATGCGCATAATTTATCCCGTACAAAAAATGTATGTACATATTTTTCTGTAAAATCAATAGAAACAGCTGAAAGCCCATTTTCAATACTTTATTAAAATTTATTTAAGAAGCACATTAATCAAGAAAGGATGCAGAGATTAGCTATATTTATATTGTCTGTTGAGCTACATACTGCCCGTAGCTTGTCCTTGGAGGAAATGTAGACAATTTCAGTGAGATCAATGTTTGTTTAGCTTCTATAAGTGCTAATATTGATAGTTGTTATAGATTTGTTTATAATATTTATTAATATTGTTTTATTCAATTCAGAGTAAGTTTTTTTACATTATATTGAAACTTTTCAGCAACAATTTTATCAAATGTTATCTGTATAATAATACACTTAGGGTGGATTTTCCTAATTTAGTTTACTCTCTTATCTCTCCGAGTAAATGTGGGTGCACTTCCTCTAAATTCAACCTACCTACTGTATATTATAATGTATTATAAAAGAATGTCAAAAATAAATGTCATTTTTTTATAATCTACAATTATACATTAGATTTGGGGAGGGTGGGTTTTTTTTTCTTGCGGGGACCCACCATTACTGCAAGTTACGCCTTTCTACATGTTATAAGCTAATGTTGGTAAAGATAGTTTTAAAATAGGAGTTTTTAGTGCACCTCTAAGTTTTTATTAAAATAATAATAATCTTATAAATAAAAATGAATGGCTAAATGTGTTGCTAACAACAAAACTCGAGAACGGCTGGACCAATTCGGCTAATTTTTTTCTCTAATATTCGCTGAAGTCCGAGGAAGGTTCTTATGAAGAGAAAAAATTGGAAAAATTACACTGAAAAACGTAAAAACAACATTTTTCTTTTTCCCATTCAAACTGTTCCTAGCTGTCAATTCTATGGATGGCGAACTGAGATATATTAATCGAAGAATCGATTTTTTTGGGTCGTGAAGATCGATTTGAGCAATGAATCGATTAAGTGAATCGATCTCAGACACCCTAAAATCGACTTTCAATTTATTTACTTACTTTTCGTTTTATTCAAATAAAACAAAATAGTACCAAACCATAATATAAAAGAAAAACAATTGAAATTTAATTTAGTAACATTTAAATGCATCCGTAATATGACACTTTCTCTTTTTACGATATACAATTTGACTTTGACAGTTTTTCAGTAGTTTCTCAATTAGTGCGTGTTATTTTCTTGGTTGTGTTTAATCTTCGCTTCTTAATCGACACATTTACTTATTGTTTCGTGTTATTCAAATAAAACAAAAGAGTACCAAACCATAATATAAAGAAAAAACATTTGAAATTAATTAGTAACTTTATAATTATGAACTTAACCTTAAAATTAATATAAACTACTTGAATGCATCCGTAGATTTGAACCTTTCTCTCTCTAAAATATACAGTTTGATGTTTCTCGATTTATCTTTGGTTGATTGGTTATTTTATAGTGTTTTCCATTTATACTCAGTCCAAGACTCATGCCGCCTATAAGACGGGGCGGAGCAATTTGGTCGAAGAACTCGAAATATTAGAAACCAAGCTACTTTTCACTCTAATCGACTGCACAGCAACGTGAAGAGCGAAATGAAATTGAAAGGATTATGATATCACAAATACGTGCAGCACGTCGTTCACCTAATAATCTTGCAGGTTTGAAACGAGATGCTTTCAGTTACGATGTTTCAATTGACTACAGTGCCTACCAATGCTTTCTATGGATCTATGGGCTCAGTTTGCCCACATTTTAAGGCATTGAAATACAAAAATGAAGTCGTTGGATTGTGTTGCGCAAATGGCAAAGTGAAATTAGTGCCATTGGTTCCACCACCAGAGCCATTGTACTCATTAGTTTCGGGAACAGGAACGGCTTCAATACATTTCCTTACTAATATCCAAAAATATAACAACTTCTTCTAAATGACTTCATTTGGGGCAACAAATGTTGTTCGGGACAACTTCATGCCAACTTTCAAGGTAATATATAACAAACAGATTTATCCCCCGTGTTGCTTTGTTTATTTTATTTTATAGTTTTTGTAACAAAAGTAATAAACCTGTCTTTTTAATTGACAGATATACGGCAAAATATATCACCGAGCAGAATCACTGTTGCCGGTGTCAGATGGCGACTACCAATTCCTGCAAATTTATTTCATGGGCAATTCAACACAAAATTGATCTGCGTTGTGCACATAACAGTTCAGTGAAGAGGTATATTGTAGAAGAATTACAAACTTTCTTTCATCAACACAATCAGTTGATTACATTGTTCAAAACTGCACTGGATCTCATACCATATGATAATCCCAAAATTGTAATCAGAGCTGATAAAACTCCTGTGGGCCAACATGCAAGACGTTTCAATGCACCAACAATGGATGAAGTTGCCATTGTTATAGTTGGAGAAAATTTGGAAGGCCATGATGTTGTTTTACATCGCCGGAATAATCAGTTACAGCGTGTGTATGAAACACACCGCTCATATATGCACTACAATATCCCATCATGTTTTGGCAAGGTGAAGATGGTTATAACTTCTCAATCAAGATGATAAATCCCCTTACAGGTAATTACAAATTTGGTTTAGCAATGGAGATTTTGTATAAGCTATTATATGTATTATATGCAAGTTCAATCACTGTCATTAAAACAATAATTTATTTACAGGTGCCGAAATCAACAAGAAAATCAGTTCAATGAACTATTATTCATACCGCCTGATGGTTCGTGAAAATGAAGACAATCACATCTTGAAATATCGGCGATTATTTCACCAATATGCTGTTGATATGTATGTCAAAATTGAAACAGAGCGATTTACATTCAACAGGTTGAACCAGACCAAACTCCGTTATGAAGAGTATATTCACCTTCGAGATGCGATTAATACTGATGGAAATACAGAGAATGTCAGCCGGATGACAATTCTTCCAGCAACATATATCGGAAGTCCTCGACATATGCATGAATATGCTCAAGATGCCATGTCGTATGTTCGTCATTATGGCACAGCAGATTTATTTATCACGTTCACGTGCAATCCGCAGTGGATAGAAATCAAACTTGAGTTATTCTCTGGTCAATCACCCATTGATCACCACGACATTACGCAAGAGTCTTCAAACAAAAGTTGAAATCTTTAATGGACTTCATTGTGAAACATAGCGTGTTTGGCGAGAAGCGCTGCTGGGTGTATTCTGTGGAGTGGCAGAAACGTGGATTGCTCATGCACATATTCTGATTTGGTTGGTTGAGAAGATAAGACCAAATGAAGTTGATGAAGTGATATCTGCTGAAATCCCTGATGTACAAGTAGATCCAGGCTTGCATGAAGAATTTATAAAAAACATGATTCATGGTCCCTGTGGAACACTTAATCAAAATTCACCGTGTATGGTGGATGGTAAATGTTCGAAGCGTTATCCACGGGCATTAGTAGCAGAAACAATTACCGGAAATGATGGTTATCCACTCTATCGTCGTCGATCGACTGCACACAACGGAAGATCAACAATTTGGTCAAAGTTAATAAACTAGGTATTGAAATTGATATCGTCGGATTGTTCCATATTCACCGATCCTATCAAAGACTTTCAAGGCGCACATTAATGTTGAATCTTGCCATTCCGTGAAATCTATCAAATACATTTTAAAATATGTAACCAAAGGAAGTGACATGGCTGTGATTGAGTTAGTGCAGAGAATTACAATGACGAAGTTACCCAATACCAAATGGGTTGTATGTTAGCAGTAATGAATCAATTTGGCGCATTTTTTCTTTTCCCATTCATGAAAGACACCCCACTGTTGTTCACTTAGTCATACACTTAGAAAATGGTCAAAGAGTATATTTCACGGCACAGAACGCATTACAACGAGCTGTTCAACCATCATCTACAACCTTGACCTGTTTTTTTTTAAATGTGTCAGAATGATGATTTCAGTCATTGAGTGTTTGCGGCATTAATCTTGAAAACCTATGTTTTTCGCATGGCCAATTGTATGTAAATATCATTTAACACAATATTACTAAAGTATTGCAGTGTACGAAATAGAATACTGAATTTTGTAAGTAGTTTTTGTTTATAATTATGACATTAAAAATACATATAATAGTATATTAACATTATACAAATTTATTGTTTACTCCACGGTAATTATTTGATTGTAAATAAATAAAGTGATCACTCTGAAATAGGTTTATATTAATTTTTTTTTAATTAACATTTGTGACTGTATAGTATCACAAACTTATCTGTTCTGGTGACCATTACTGAAAACTAAAGATGTCATCACGACATATGCACTTTATAAGCGAAGCCATCACCAGAACTTGACCAGAAAAGATAATTTGTGGGACTGCCACAGTACAATAGCTTTTGACAGAACGACGTCTGCCGGGTGAGCTAGTATACTAATAATGATTCGTATCTGGCTGATGTAATACAAGAATGAAAAGTAAAAATCACACTTTATTTATTTTTATACATATATATGTCCCCCCCCCCCAACTTACTTTTAAGGGCTCTAACAAATTTCAAGGGGGGTCCAGACCTCTGACCCCCAATTTTCTATGTCCATGAAAGAAATGTTTAAAAAATTAAAAACTTGTATTCCAATTGATAAGATATTACCATTCCTTCTTCTTCTTCTTAATATTAATATTATTTGAATTTTGATATTTTCCATCATAAGTAATTACATGACTGACGTATGGATTTTTAAAAATAAAATTAGTAACCATTGTGACTCTCAGAGCTGTTCTCAACCCTCTTAGCTGGGGTTAAGTCAGACGCTGAGTAAATTATCTACATTCTACGGTGTGTCTGTCGATAGTTTTATATCCAGTGTTACTCATTGAGGTGAAATGGGAAGCGGGGAGGGTTGATAGGGTGGGGTGTTACCACCCATTTCTCCTCCCTTCCCCCCTCCCCCATCGAAATGTGTCTTCCTCCAGTTTAACTCCTCTCTTATATACTCGAGTTTGAAATTGAAAGATGGTTTGCATCAAACTTCAAATAGATTCTATAACAATCTATTATTATTTCTAAATGCTTAAGGGACACCCCAAATAGATTTGAGTGGCATTACATTTTCAAATATTTTCCATTTGCTTGGAGTCAATCCCCTAAAATCTCTTAAAAAAGATATTGTTTTACAAATTGCCTCGCCCGACAATAATAAAGTTTCGCCAACACTCTTGCTAGTCATCACAATAGTATTTTTTTTTCATGACGACTTTCTACCCGTTTGAATTATACACATACATTAATTACCCTAATGAACTAAGAATGGGAAAGGTGGCATTTTAGATTGAATGTATCCACATTTGCGTAGATTGAGAGTGGGGAACCATTTTAGGGAAAAATAATCTTGTTACACCCGACTGGGATTTGAGCTTAAAAACTTCCCACCACCAGCATTCAAGTCTAATAGTGTGTGCTACCCGCCGTGTTTAACTGACATGCTGAAGACGGGGATCACGGTTCAATTCCGATTGGGTGCACTCAGGTGGTTTTTCCCTAAATATTTTCCGCTCTCACACCACGAATATACGGATGCCCCTCCTCATAATTTAACCTTCCTGATGCCTAACGCATTAAAGTAATTAGTTCATAAGCGTATAGCCCGAACGGGTAGTAAGACACGCTGCTAAAACTAATTAAATAAAAATTGCGTGTTTGGAACCGTTTGAAGAAAAAAAAAACCTCGGTACACACTATTGGGAATTGAACCCCGATCTCGTCACCAGCAATCCAGTCTAATACGAGAAAGTCGAATGAAAAATGTTTTATTCCACTAAGTAAGAAATATATAAAGAAACCCAGATACTGATTATTTGAGTTCAACCTAAAAATAAAGCATCAGATTTCTGCAAAGTGAGTGAGTGGTCGTGGTCTTTGATAAAAGCCGCACTCTGGCCTTTCCAAGAAACTTGACCCATGTAAACAAGAGATTAGCTCGCACCACCTTCACTCATTCAGACCAAACTTGACAGATATGACAACACCGCAAATATTTTTAAAAATTAACCATAGCCACTATAAGTATATGAATATATTTTGTTCCCAAATACATTTAGCTGAGCTAGATAGTTGACAACTTAGCCAGACCGATATATTTTTTTTTTTTCAAATAATTTAAATATGTAAGCTTTAATATTAATTTTACGCTAGCCATATTGTTTTTACCACAAATCAACACAAACATATTTTACAAAATTATAAAAATCTTAAAAATTATGTGACGTTTTCAAACATACCATTTTGTATTTGGGCACGTGGAATGTATGTTAAGCTCGTCTCGTTTAGTTTGACTCTGATGGAAGATCGATGTTGGATTCCCAAATTGGTGAAATAATATTTTTTTCTTAACTACTTCTCACTCTCCTTCCACCCAAAAGTGGGTATTAACTCTCTAAGTTAAAGCTTTCTCGTTCTACTCTATAAATGTAATTTAGTATAGGTAACCCGGATGAGACTAAGGATGTTATTATTCTATGGAACCTATCTTAATACTCCAACGGATCCATATTACTTGACATCTACAACAGATATGTAGTCTGACATCTTAGATTCGTCGGTAGATTTACTTTTACTGAGCTTAGGGTCCCGGGCACAATTTCTCGAATGGCCGAACAATTTATTATTGAGGAAATAAGGGTTTCCCATTTCACGGTGATGAATTAACGGTTGTATCTCTTATAGAATTAAGTTATTTGTATGTCATGTACTAATACGAGCAGTCGGTTCAGAAAGTACACGTTAAATACCTCAAATAAACGAAAAAACAAATATTAGTGTAAACTCATTTGACTTCTTTAATACACCTCTATATAAACCCTGTAGAATACTTCAATAAAACTGTTTAGACACCCATTTGATACTTTAATAGATATGTATACACATCCATTTGACTACTTCAACAGACGTGCTAAGACACTCAATTTGACTACTATAACATACTTTTATACATATACATTTGACTACTTTAACATAACTTTTTATACATACATTTTGCACTCTAACAGACATGTATGAACACCCTTTTTATTACTCCAATATACATTCATTTGACTATTTCAACAGACCTGTGTAAACCCTCATTTGAGCCATAAAGGTTGTTGATGGTGACTTTTTACAATTCTAAGCCTTCAAGTTTGTTTTGACCTTGCCTCGAATTTGATTATCTTTTTCTTAGAAGATATATACCATAAAATATTTAAAGTTGTACAAATATAAAAAAACAAGATATAGTATTGATTTTGAACCCTAAACTTTAGTGCATTCAAGAAAAGTTTTCATGTATCGATTGGGTTTGTGTATCTAGGTCGTTCTATAATGAGGACCACTTGAAATGAGTTTGAAATATTGATCAGTTGGCTGCGATTGCGAGTAGAAGTATAAGATATACAGTAATGGATAACTGGCTGATATAGCTAGAAGATAACTTCAACTTATAAGATGACTAAATTCTATTTTAAAGTTGATTGTGTTTCACACAAAGCGTGAATAACGAAATGTAATTATTAGATATATTATGTTTATTAAAAATAAAAATATTTTTTAAATATTTTTAATACATGTAGATTATTCAACTGATCAACATTTAATAATGTAACTAATTTTATTTTGCCTAGTTTAGTTCTTTAAACTTAACATGTTTAAACATATGATCATACTATTAGTATTATTACAAACTAAGATAGTATATTCGAATACAATTGAAAAATGACACCTGGCCACGGGAATCGAATCAGAAAAATTTGGTTCAGTGTAGCAATGCTCATCCAAAAAACTATTTAGATATCATTTCATGCTCAAGGTGCGATTCTTTACTCACACTTTTAAGGCAGATTATGTGATGGCCTTGTGGATATCATCGGCTGCTAGGATTTATAATTATTATTGATATCACAGACACCAGCAGATTGGATGTGACTTTATAATTAATCTCTCTCTCTCTCTCTCTTTTATACTCATCTCTATCCTTATATATATATATATATATATATATATATATATATATATATATATATAATAATAGTTGAAATAAATAAATATATATAAATATATATTTATTTATTTCAACTATAGATAAAATTTACTATACATTTATTAGTATATTAGCTATATAAATTAATGATATATATTAACTACCGTCGACTAGAGTGATTTTGCTCAGTGGGGTATCTTTGCCCACGTTTGAAAGAAAAAATCTCAAATAACAATTACTTTAAAGTCTTCCAGATTCGGCTAATACCTTGTGGTGGAACTCTTTGAAGTGTTTTCAAGAGGCGTAGAAGCTATTATTAACGTACTGATTAGTTATCTATAAGAATAGCTGTTTTATCGTCCCAGTGTCTGAACAAGCAAATTTTAGTGACCTTGTACTTTTGTTAGTGTAGCCAAAATACCTAAAACTTATGTAGTAATAGAATTTTATAGGAAAACATATTAAAAGGACTTAAAACATTAACTGGTTTGTCTAGCACCCCATTAGGGTTTCATTTCCCAAGGCTGAATTATGTGCTTAAAAAACCTAGTTAAATGGAGGGTGAGAAAAAGTAACCCCTATATGGTGAGGACTTTAGCCCCCCTTTGCAATTTTTCTCGAACAGGATAATATAAAAAATTAAAAATAATAAATAATATCTATGAAAACCTCCATATGTGTGACAAGTTTTGTTTCTTCAAAATTCACTTAAGAAGCTCATGAATTTGAAAGGTAAATTTGAAAAGTTTCAAAATCACCCCAGTTGATAGTAATATATATATACAACATATTTAATATATATCTATATGGCTATCAATTATTCCCACATTCATTAGTAAAAAAATTCCATTAAACCTCATTAAAATAAATAACTTAAATGTGGTATTCAGACAAAGTCATAATAAAATTCAAAGATATTAAAAATTCAATTTTATTTTACTTTCTCTCGACACCTCGAAGAGAAAGTAGTGTTATCGTCAAAATAATCAAACTCGATATTTTGATGAATGTTGATGTTTCATGGTGCTCTGAAACCAAATAAATTCTATGGTGCACTGCACTGACTTTCTCCCGCTTTTATCTTAAAATATACATTTACTAAAAAACTCGTAAATTTTTAAAATGAAACAATAGGTATATACGTTGTTGTAGAAACACTACACCAAAGATCACCAATGAAATAATATATACTGTTACTTACTCTATGACATTAAAACTCAGGAACACTGTGTTAAAACAAATATGAGAAAAGAGAAACATTTTGTCCACCAAAGAGCATAAGAATCAAATTCATTTTCAAAGACCTGAATTAAAAAGTATTATATATTTTCTTAAAGCTCAAAAATGATTGGTTTTATAAAAATATATTTCGATTAAAAGATTTGTATATTAAATAGTACTACAAATTACAATGATTAGTTATTTTGTACCTCAAATAGTTATGGATAAATAATGAAAATTAGAACATTTCTTCAATGTAAAGTATCCTCAAAGTCATTTTCATGAGAAAATGAGAATTGCAATCATATTTATAGTACTAAACAATGTTTAGATATTAAATTTATCACAGGCACCGGTGACTAGGCTGTGGCTTTATGCATTTACATTTCAACTGAATCAAGATTGAAGAAAGCAACGCTATACGATTAATAATATTTAGGTATACTTCTCCAAATATTAGATCTTCCTAAACACTACCCTATTTGAGTAAATATACAGATAGCCTAGACGAGTAATTAGATGCTGAGAACAATTTAATATACATCGTTTGTATTAAATTTTTCTCAAATTGGTAAAAGGTAGGACCAATTAATTTGATACTGCACTTATATAAGGCACTTCATCTTTCCCCCTCTATGTAAAGTGTATAGTTTGCAACGCTTTTAAAGGTGTGGTTTTCTTACTTCTGACTTGCTAGAATATATAAATTGGGATATTTAAATAACGCATAAGCATATTCTAGTTTAAATTTTATTCTTTTACAAGTTAGATTCCCGTGTCTAGGTGTCATTTTTAAATTTAAATAATATATATTTATTTAGAATACAATGTGTTATAATTGAGAATTTTAAATTCACATTTGAACAAAAAGTTCATCAATTCACAATTAAGAAATGTGTTTTACCTAACACAGCTTAAAAATTTAAGCACAGCCAATAAAAAAAAATTGATTCTTAATTAAACGTTGTAATTCTAATACAGGATATAAGGGACTAAAACTAATAAATCAAAGGAAACGGGATTAGAAGGATATATTTTGAAAATATACGATGGATACATTTAATTTAAATTCTACCTTCCATACACCATTACTATAAATATGAGGACAGGCCATAAAGGTTTGGTAAATGCTGGAGAAAATATATTAAAAATTGCACAAGTACACGCATATATGGAGTATGGGGATTCCAATGTGGAGATAGAATCAACCCCCATTCTTCTTGTTCAGAAATATATCACTGGTCTCGCCAATTAAAGTTAATCTTACTTGCGCTCATCTAAGCATGCCATAATTTGAAACATAAGTAAGAGTACAGCTATATTTACAATAAAATACCATATTAATTTATGCATTAATTTTAATTGAAAAATGTAACTCTCACTTTCCTTTGGGTCACTGAAAAGGTTTATATTTAAACATATTTCGTATCGCTTTCGTGTTATCCAAATATTCACACAAATAAAGCAAAGATGAAGAAGATAGAGTATTTTTGGAGAAAGTATATCCGGTTTTTCGTAGACTACGAGTGAAAAAATATTTATAAAATGAACCTTAGTACACCCGAACAGTATTCGAACCAAAAAAATCTCCACTATTATCTAACTCAAACTTGATAAAACCTACTATTGTTTGCGTGCCCCCATGTGTGGTTAGTTTTAATGAAGAGATTTAACGTTGCCGTACTTTATAAACAACGTATTTAATAAAAAAATATAAAAATCAAGAAATGACAAACTTAAACAAAAAATTAGCTAAACATCTATTAAGTGATAATAAATTTAGTATAGGTAAAAGAAAATTACATATATAAACAACTATTTTATTGGTTTAGGTACTGTTGGGCTCGAACAAGGAAATCAACTCAGCCACGGATAAAGCTGATGGACACTTCTATCCGCCATCAGGAGTGATTGCACTCATAAACATAGTAAATTGTGTTCTCACAAAAGGCACGACTTCTGTATAGTAAGCTGTATTCATATTTTCTATTTTAAATTGAAAGTTTCATATAATTGGACTAAAAATATCTCACTGGTCTAGTGAAACAGACTTCAAAACCTGTACGTTTAGTTATAATGTAATTGCTTTGGCTGCTATGGTTGTCTGGTTAGGTTAAATCACTGAAAACTTTACTAATAACCTTTGAAACCACTGATCCATTGTAAACGCAATTTGGTATTTAATTAGGAGGATCTCTCGTATTTCATATTCATAAGCTTACTGGTGCAATACACGTATAATAGCTATGCGCTAGATTTAATTAATTATCAATCTGTTTTTTACTAATAATTTACTGAGATTATTTAAATACTGGGTTCGCATGGATATAAATTATAAAATTTGAAGCTAGGTCCTAATTTTTCTCCTTTCCATCTTCATTAAAATTTATCGTGAATTCTACATTTTCAACCGCTTTTACTCTAAATTAAAACAAACATATTTTAGCTGGTATTGGCACTCAATAAGCTTAAGCGTTTAAACGATCCTGAACCCAAATGAGGCTTTATTATATTATCATATCATGCATCATATTAACAACAAGCTAATATTGTAGTGGCAAACAGATGTGTGTTTTACTAGTGTTTTTTCAGACAGCACAACTATTACGGTCCGTTCAAGATAACTGACAGTTACCGACAATTGAGAAGTTATTAAATATTATCGGTTTGTTTTCATACATCTTGCAAATATTTTTACTTAATTTGATAAAACCATATGGATTGACATCAATTCTCAAAGTGTAAAAACACATTTTTAAAATGGGTGAATTTAAAATTCTTTTTAAAAAACTTTTCAGCATTCAAAAGTTGGCATGAATGGCAATTGGTTTATTCTAGTGGATATAAATATACTTGTACCCTACCTATATTACAACATTAGTAAGTCTAGTGTAGAAAAACCTATTAATATCAAATAAAAAACATAATATCCAAACCGAAACTAAAGGTATGTAAAACATTTAATTATTTTTCAAAATTGTAAACGTACTTGGTGAGAATTTATTTGGGGTAAAATATACCTTCTGTTTTATTTTCAAATGGTGTTTCGTCTTTGAAAACCAAACGAACGTTTTCCAGTTACAAGTAGAATTTGAAGCAAAACACCAGATAATATTTTTACTAAAGGAAATATTTTAATACTATATACTAGTATGACATAATGGTATCTGGTTCATAGAAAACGTTTTTAAGAAGTAACAATACTTATAAAAATAAATTCCACCTATTTGAGTTAAAACAAAATTATAATTTTTTTTAGTTATATTACTTGCACTTTCTGAACCATCTGACTATATCGACACATGAAAATTTTCTATGAGCCAGAGTGAAAGGGCTTACAAATTTTGCCGGGAAAGGTATTTTAACATAATTTGAATTGTTCTTTTACTTGCCACAATTATCATCGGACTGACGGCTTTACTTCCCCTCTGAAGGAAGTTGTACTAAATATGTTTGTCAATCCAGTAATATCCTTCTACCTGTATGGGGCTTAACTGACGCACATCGGATCCTGATGCCAAGCACTTTAACTTTAGACCAGAGTGATCCGTTTTAAATATAGAAATAATATTTTTATCAAACACAAAGTAAAACTATATCACTTAACCCATTGTATTTGTATGCCTCAAATCAATAATGTAAATTATATACAATATATAATATATATATAATATTATAAATTATATACATATATAATATAAATTATATACATATATATATAATTATAAATTATATACATATATAAATTATATACATATATATATATATATATATATATACATTATATATATTACATATATATATTTTATATATTATATATATTATATATATATTATATATATATTATATATATATATATATATATATATATATATATAAAATATAAAACTGGAAAGGGAGGAAAGAAAATGAATAGAATGAGTTTTATATAGGTAAAAAATCTAGCCACTATAAAACGGAAATGAGTCAAAAAGATAAATATTGATTTTATTTGTAAATTTAATTAGACTTATAATTTTTTTTTATGTCGTGCGTCATATTCTTATGTCTGTCAAATCGAGAAAAGTTGGATTACTAATTAGAATTACCCAAAAACTAATTTTACTGTATGAGATTCCCCAGTAAAGCACTACTCCTATACAAATAACAATCATTTAAACGGTTGTGCGCATATTACTTAATGTAATAGAGCTAGAGATTGAATCAAGCCTGTCTTGCTTTTAAAATAGTTACCCACAATTAAAAGATTTTGCTTAAAAGAATTTTACTACTAGTAGACTTCTAGAATCATGCATTTTATATTAAAGACGTTCATTTAGTTGTAAGATATTTTATATATCTCTCTGCTAGCCTCGCTATCGTTGACACCCTCTAATACTCTCAAAGGTAATAGTTTTACCTTGATGGCTTCTACTTTGTGCCCTATTTAAAATATACATATGATGGAACCATGCAAGGTAATCTTGCTATATTCCAGTGTATGTACATATTTTGATATCAACTTTTGTCAAATGAGACCTCCACGATATGTACACTAGTATTTGAAAGAAAGCTGAGGAACTTAACAAATAAAAATAAAATTACACTAGAGTTTTTTATTTTAAAATATATTTTTAATCTAGAGGATATAACTAATTTTAAGGCTAAGTAAGCAAAATGTTAGCTAGATAATAGAACCAGTTTAAGCTATCCTCATAATTATTATTAACGGATTACTGTGGCCAGCTCAGTGTAGTTAAATAGCTCCATCCTCCTCTATCCTTACACCATTCATCCCCCTTTAATCCCATCCATTACCCTTCTCTCCCTTGGCCACTTTTGCTATCTACTCCTACCATCTCCTTCTTGGTTTACCTTGTGGTATTTCTTCCTACATACGTCATCTCCTTCATTCTCATTGGTATTATCTCTTTTTCCATCCTAATTACATGACCATATATCATCTCAATCTTGCTTCCTCTGCTATGTCCTATACTCCCTGTACACCCACTCTTTCAAGGATAACTTAATTTCTAATCCTGTCTCTCCTAGTGAGAGCTAATATGCTCCTCACAAACTTAATTCCTATGGGCTCTACTTTACTAGTCTCTCTTACATGTAATGCATATGTTTCCGCTACATTTGTAGCTATGGATACCAAGTATTCTCTGTATAATACTTTACACTCCAAGGGCACTTTTATTTTCACTAGCTGGTCTATTACACACTTCTAAAGCAACTCCCCCTGCTGCCCTATTCTTATTATATCCACCCTCTTAACAATACGTTACCTCTACCATAAAATATAATAGTTTTATGTTTACAAAATATATAACTCCATTAGATGGGTAATTTGGATTACGTCAAACTTACTCTCTAAACACCCTTCATAAATTATATTTCAATATATTAGTTTTATGTTTCCAAAATATATAACTCCATTAGATGGGTAATTTGGATTACGTCAAACTTACTCTCTAAACACCTTCATAAATTATATTTCAATATATTAGTTTTATGTTTCCAAAATATATAACTCCATTAGATGGGTAATTTGGATTAGGTCAAACTTACTCTCTAAACACCTTTCATAAATTATATTTCAATTTCTATATATTTCCTTCTAGCGTGACACTTAAAAAGTTCACATTTACACTTGCCTAATTGTAGTTCCATATTTTGTTAACGTTTTGATTATATAACCTATTGGTTTTAAATTACTTAAAACGTCATTGTGTGTTATTAATTATATTAGTAGTTTAACAAACAAAAATAATACTAGTTATTAAATACCTTCAAACTATTACTTGAGCAGCCCGCACCAGTGGGCACGCTGTTTAAATGCCTGGTTCATTTATTCTGGCCATCCGGTGATAATGACAGGGAGGTCGTGGCTCGAATACCACTCTAATATACTGAGGGTGTTTTTTGCCTAAATCATTTCTCACTCCCCTTCAAATCTATGGTGTTAGGTTCCTTTTAAATTTTACCTTACTGTACACTACCTAAATAGTATAGTAGCTCGAACAAGTAGTGAGAACGACGCTTGCTTGAACTAAAATCAGCCGTATGAGGTTTACAACTTTGCCCGCATGCCCATTGTTGCGGATATCACTCAATACGACGGACATTAATTACCGACTGTGCAAAACGAAGCACTAATTTTATTAAAATTGTTGAGTAGCCAACTTTTTAAAAATCAAATATTTGTATCTTGCAGGCATTGAATTTGACACATTATGTCAAAAGTGATTGATGCAGAACAAATTGATATGAATATCTGGATATTAGAGAAGATTTAAAAAAGTGTTCAATTGTACTTCCAGACTATACCACATTTCTGAGCTGGAAACACATTTCCTTCTGACCTTTGACCGCTATAAACATTCTCTTTCCTCTCGCTAAATGGCACTCAGACAACATTGCAAGGCCTATGACGCGGTAAATGTTGAAGTGTGCTAGAAAAAACCCTAATAAAATCTTACTTCTACAATGTTGCCAACATGCCACTTCACGAACCAGATTTATAGCTACTCCGTGTGGTGGTTATTATAGTGAAACACGATAGGAAGAACAGTTGCTGAGAGTTACAGAAGTTACTCAAACCAATTTCATATATTCAAATATCAGGTCATATAAGCTGAGGAGGTCTAGTTTAATTCTTATTAATACTAATAAAATAACAATAATCATAATAGTATTAATGCTGGTGGCAACAATACATGTTCGTTATTTCTAAACTGTCATTGTATTCTTACTGTTTAAATCCAGTCAAATCTCAAACTAAAGTAAGATTTGTAGCTTACCACACCCCATGGCAATGCTGTTTTTTAATTCCACGTGTTCAATAATACATTTTCTAAACCAAGAGTGTAATATTCTTAACTAGGCATAAAGGTATCCTGATTAGTTATAAACAAAAAACAAATTATTTGAGTAGTTTATACAAATATCTGAGTCATGAGGTTTTATTAAAGGTAGTTTCTCCATATATCTGTTGTAATAATACTCTTTCTAAAGGAATAATTACTGGTGTGTTAGGTTAAAAGTATCACTCTAACGTTGTTGTTTTATGTTAAATAATTTTTCATTGATTGTCTAAAGCTTAATTATATAAAATACCCTTTAACCACGTAGCCTTACTTCAACTATAATAGCTAACATTTTAGAAAACATTCTAGATAAATCTGTAGTAAGGAGTGAATAAATATAAGTTAAATGTATCTCAACTGTTTCATAAAATCTTACTAACTTTCAATTGATATAATTTGTTCAAAACTTTTGACTAGAGATGTTGACTTTATTTTAACTTGTTGTTTTAAATAAGTTTTATTTTTCATTCTTGTATTAATCCACGCTTATAGTGGAATTTTAATATGTTGTGAATCATAGTTTGACCATTTGACTCTTTTAAATGTCCAACTGTTGAGTCAGTAAATATTTAAAATTTAATGAAAGTTTGTTATAAAATAAGTGTTATTACAAAAGTGTATACAATTTGTCTAGGGTCTTCTGTTGTACAGGAATTTATCCCCAATATTCACATTTATAAATTCTTTAGTTTGAAATATATTATCACAATTATTTAATAACAATAATTACGTCTTAACTTATATAATGTTTGAAAAACCCAAACAACAAATTTAAATAAATAATCACCTCCCAATACTGAACAAGTCTCCTAAACATATACAATCTAAATCTTAAAGGTAGCACCTTTTCTGACAGTAAGAAAAGCTACCTACTTTTACGTATTCATACGTCAAATCACGTGTCACTTTTGATATTTTACTATCAATACCTATAAAATAACTCTGAATATATAGTTTGTTTAGTGAAAATAAGTTTTGATATTTTATAAAAAGCCGTTCCTGTGAAAATTGGACCGTAGTGAGCCTAATCTAACCATTCAGGCTAGAGTGATCGGATTTTTCACCTCTTTAATTCAATTTTAGCAATGAAATTAATGACTTATTTCAATTTCAACGTTCTATATTAAATATTCCTTTACAGATATTTTACATAAGAGAGTCAGAAAAATTAGAAGCGAAGAATTGTTTAAAATGGTGCTACCTCTGTGAATTCAAATAGGCCTAAGGTACAGTAATCAATTTTAAATAAAATACCAAGAGTTGCCTTTAATAATAAATGGTACAGTGCACCGCATAGAATTGTCCCTATTTTATCTTAAAATATACATTTACTAAAAA
Source organism: Timema cristinae (assembly GCA_039000515.1). Lineage (NCBI taxonomy): Eukaryota > Metazoa > Arthropoda > Insecta > Phasmatodea > Timematidae > Timema > Timema cristinae. The sequence continues at coordinate 50,731,007 of JBCFYV010011172.1, read as the reverse complement.
CTTGAAGGATTTGTTAAACTAAATAATAGGGCTATACGTGTTTGTAAAAACATTACACCAAAGATCACAAATGAAATATTATATACTGTTACTTACTTACTCTATGCAATTAGGAACTAGGCCTAGAAACACAGTTACAGAAAAATTGAGAAAATAACATATTTGTCCACCAAAGATCATAATAATCCAATTAATTTCAAAAGACGAGAATTAAAAAGTATATATATTTGGTTAAATCTTTGAAATTATTATTTTTATAAAATAATATCTAAATGAAAGATATTTTCTTTAATGGTACTATAACTTTATAATGATAAGTTATATCTTATCTAAAATAGTTGCGGAATAATGATGAAAATTGGAAAATTCTACCCATGTAAATTACCCTCAAATTCATTTTCATGAGAAACTTAAGAGTTGCCATCTTATTTATAATGATAAACAGTGTATAAATATAAAATTTAATCAAAATTATTAAAGCAAATTTTGATAAAATAGATTTTTTTAAATCTGTTTTGCCCTTCAGTAAACTACCCTTAATATTTAGGGTTAAATCACTAATTTCTAAAACCCACAGGGGGGACCTTATAAAAGTTTAATATACTAATTTTAGCCCAATTGGTAAAATAGTTTCGGCTCTAGCCCGAGGTAAAGACATACGAAATTGCGAGAACCACTTATTTGGTTTCAGGGGGTCATGAAAGGTCAACATTTATCAACAGCTTGAGCTAGATTTTTTTGACGATCACTATACTTTCTTTCCAGGGTGTCGAGAGAAAGTAAAAAAATATACATTTAGGTAATATTTTATTTGATCAAAAACCATTGGAGTGCATTTAAATGTTGCCTTAATAATATATTATGCATGTGAGGTTTCGATTTTTAAAACGATTCTCAAATTGAATTTTTATTAAATATGTCACTGCACGTCATTACCAAACGTTTGGGCTGGACGGACATTTACACTGTTGTGATAGGAATAAGGAATGTATAATTTAATGGAAATATGCCAGCAATGACGTGGAAGGATAATTAATAAATATTTAGGAGAAATAAATCCTCAGTACATCCTCCCAGAGTTCGAGTCTGGACCTCCCAGTCTCCGGCAACCTAGTCCAATGAGAGAGCGATGCATGAGACCATGCACATTTTAATGAAATTAAATAGGAAAATAAACATATTCTGCCGAAACATTCTTAATGTAAAGCATGCTGGTTGTGTATTGTTTAAAATACACCCTTTTTATTTATAATGTTACCTTAGCTAGGCTCTGCGCAGTAACTGGCTATAAACTATTCATATGTACGCTCTATTTTTCATAGAGGTTGAAATAGATGGATCAACGATAGTTTTGTCCTATAGTGCTTATAGTTGTAACTAGCTATAAGCCCTTCCCTTTCCAAATGAGTTGAATTGAATTAATTAATTTTATTTTTGGTGTACAGAATAACCGTTTAGTGTAATTATTTAAGAGACTCGCATGAACATTAGAACCAAATAATCTCAATTGTAACAAGATTAATAGGACTCTTAATAATAAAGTGAGGAAGGATACGGAACCTAAATGCTACTCAATACTAGACCCAAATCATCTAAATGGTAACACGATTAATATGACTCTTAAGAATAAAACAAATAATGATATGAAACTAAGGCTTTATATAATATTAGAACTAAATTATCTAAATGGTGGCACAATTAATAAGACTCCTAAGAATAAAGCAAAGAAAGATACGAAACTAAGGCTTTCAACAATATTAGAACCAAATTATCTAAATGGTGGCTCAATTAATAAGACTCCTAAGAATAAATCAAAGAAAGATACGAAACTAAGGCTTTCAATAATATTAGAACCAAATTATCTAAATGGTGGCACAATTAATATGACTCCTAAGAATAAATCAATGAAAGATACGAAACTAAAGTTCTCAACAATATTAGAAACAAATTATCTAAATGATGGCCCAATTAATAGGATTCTAAACATAAAAGCAAAAAGTATACAAAACTTTAAGTTCTTCAAACTGTCAGCTCCTATACGACTCTATGAAAGTGAAACGTGGCCAATGACAAACATATAAAAGTTAGATACAGGCAGTTTATATCATATTCTTGAGAAAAGTAAAAGGTTGTACGAGGTTGGATGAAATCAGAAAAAATGATACAAGAGAAGAACTTAATATCCACATTATTAATGATAGAGTCAAAGAGTATCAAGAGAATTGGATCAGACATATGCAATGGATGCAAGAGTCTCGACTACCAAAACAAGTTTTAGAATGCACGCCAAAAGGAAGAATAATATGAATGGAGATGTCTGAAAATTTTTTGAAGACGCAACAGACATATAACCTTATCCAGGAATCTTCAAGCTATTAAGGTCCAATGACCAATGTTTCTGTTTCTTGTTGGCTCGCAGGCTGCAATATTGTACCGACAATATTAGGAATGAATATTAAATCTATAATTTTTCTTTTGGCGTCTCGAGTGTATCAGCAATGATGAGCGAACGCAAACACTCCCGACAATGCCGACTAGTCGGCGGGCAACAACAAATGTTACGGTGGACAGCAACGATTAACCAGGGATAGAAAAGGTGAATCCAATCAAAATTTTATGTCTGGCTGAAGATAAACTAAAACATCATTGTATAGGTCTGGAAGACATTGTTGTATATACCTAAGATTGATGAATATAGTAATAGGACCCCTTACAGTATCAGTAAGACTGTCAGTATTAATAAAGTAATAATTAATAATGACAGTCTGGCTGGTCTGTAGGGCAGTACTGATGGAATGATGGCCGGACTTACTGAAATATTGATATGATACGAATTTTCTGATCACATCAATCTCAGTCCATCAGTCTTTCAAGTAGTACTGACAGTAATACTGACCGTGTGCACGTGCTCTTCAGTATTTCCTTCAGTCTCAATAGCAAACATAGACTGCCCACGCCTTATTACTATCATCCATGTTGTTGCACGTTACATGCAGGAGCTGAGACTGATACAAATAATGATACGAAGACTGACCGTGTACGATCTCGTTTTAAATACTGATGCATACTGTCAGTCATATTGTCAATCTTAGGACTGACTGATCGTGTAGGGAGTGGCCCTATACGATTGGGAGGAATATAATTAAAATTACAAAGCGTTTTTCAAATTCTGTGTACAAGTTTGTTGCTAGCAAACAAATATATATTGGAAACAAGAATGGTTTAAGAAAGACCAATATCACGAAAATATTAAATTCTGCGTGTATTGAACTATTCCCAATGCCTGTGAAAGGGAGATTAGAATGAAAATGGTGTTTCAAAAACTAACATGAAGTTGGTAAACTCAAACCAATCCTTGATTAGATAAACTCCATTTTGAGAAAACTTCCAAGACATTGGAAGAACACTGTATGTTTATCGTCTGTAACTGTTGTAACACAAACATGTTGTCTTAATTATTTGTTCATAGTAGCGTGAATGCGTTAAGGTTAAGAAATGTTGATACACTTGACTCTTTAACTCTGAAAGTCACGCGCATATTGTTTTGATTACTTCAGACTCCTCTACTAGGAACAAGGGTGGGGGGGGGGGGGAATTGTTCCCGCGTTAAAAGATAATTTACTACACACACTACGTAGAATTTATAGTGGAAGTGAAGGGGGGGCTCTCATGAATATTCTACTCTGTTATTTTCTAGGCTGCGTGAGTTCAGTTTGTTAAACATTATTCCGTTTGCCAATTCATTCTAAGGGGCAACGAAAAAGCATGCATGTCTTGAGATTAGTGTCTTATTAACTGAGTTATTAGGGTAAGTAGGTAAAAACTTTGCAGATCGAGTTTGAAGTATATTATTTTCGGCTCTGATCCCCGCCCCTTTTTGTTACTTAGCTATGATTCTGATCCGAGAATTAATGAATCTTGGTTTTTGAGTTGTGAAGTTGGGGTGGAGTGAAGGATGTATAGTTAGGTTAATTCACTTTCAACAATATGCATAAAATGTATCATAGAATTAGTGTAAGTTCTTAGAGGAGGTGATTTGTAACTTTCACAGCATGTTCAATGTATTTTTTTATCACCGTGTTTTACTACCCGCTTGTATTATACGCCTTTGTACTAACTACGCCAATGTATATGAGGTTAAGATGTATAAGTGTACTTGCATTTGCGTGGAGTGATAATGGAAAAACTTTTAGGAAAAATCAACCTCATAGCACCAAACTGGGATCAAACTCTGATCTACCCATCTTTAGCAGTCTGGTATATTCAACTATAACTATTTGCTATTTTATAACATAACCATTCAAATAAATTATACATTTTGTGACTCTTAAATGATAGAAGAATAAGAACCCATGTTTTAAAATTCCCTTATTTGTATTTTAATTTGATGATAGTAACATATTTTCAGACTTGATTAACTGTTAGGATTAGGTGCTCACTTGGGAAGTTGATTTTATCTCCGTTTAGGTTTCAATTCGTAGTTTTTTTCCAAGGTGATGTAATATGCTCTTTGCATGTGAACACTTTTAAATCTTATATTTCTTTGGATATGTTATTTAAATTTTAAACTCTCATTTTTAGATTAACATGCACGTTTTAAATATGTTTGGCAATTTTAAAATATGTAATATGTACTGTACCTCGATAATTTGCACTAATTGTAACGTAAAAAATACAATAGTGAAAATGCTATATTTATATTAAGTATGGTTGAAATTGGATATAAACTATTTCTTTATTAAATTGTGGATATCCTTAGTTGGCTAAAAGAGCAAGCTACATATAACTACCACATTTTTTAAATAGAAAAATGATACATGGAAACGGGAGTTCAACACGATACCTTTGTCTTAGTATGTAAATGCTCTAATCACTGAGCTATCCGATAGTCGTCCTGTGCCTAGGATCATTCTTCCCACATGTTACTTTAGCAGGGTCACATATAACCAAAATAGTAAACAAACTAACATCTATATTCTTGTCTCCAAATTGGTTGGCTTATCTTTATTTTTCGTGCACTGCATCTGGCTAACCATCCCATATTTCTGCCTGTTTAGACTTATGGGTAAGAGATGAGATAGGTAGAAGTTAAAGATAATGTACCCATACTATCACGGAGGAAAGGTGACAGATATTTAGGTAAAACTACCTTAATTACAAACTGTCGAGATTCAAATACAAATATCCCCGTCCCTGACAAACCAGAAAATATGATTTGAATTAATTAGCCCCAATGTTCAGCGATGCAAACATGGATAGAGTTAAAATAATAAAAGGCAAACTCGGAAGTTTCCTTATGAGTGACAATTATTGCGCAAAGTTTGCTTGAGATTATTAGAATAGTTTAAAAGATATGAGACACACACACATACACACCGAAACTGTCGACAAACTAGTCAACATACTACGACGGAGGAAAAAGACTACTAACGCTTTTTATATTTTAATAAAATTAAAAATTATAATAATAAAAATAGCAATAATACTTAGCACCACTTCTTACTACCCGTTCGGATTATACGCTTATGTATTAATTAATGGGCTAGGAATTGTGAAGGTATTGTATAGGGAGTGAACCCACATTTGCGTAGAGGGAAAGTGGAAACACATTTAGGAAAAACCACCCGCAGTTTACCCAAGCGAGATTCAAACCTTGATCTCCCCATCCTAGGCAATCTAGCTCAACATGAAACTAGCACGTTAGATAACTACGCAACTAAAGCGAGTTATTCGTCTATGACGAACATTTCCTTTTGGTACACTCATAATTCCCAAAAATTGTATTAACTTTCCATCTCTCTTTCAGCACGTGCAGGTTATCTGTATGTACGTAATTTTGTGCACTTAGGCAGTCTAAATAGTGTGGTGGTCTTCTTGAAAACGTGAAAGAAAAAGTTTTCGATTTGATTTTTACATGTTCATCTTTAAATTTCTACGTAAATCCTTTCACTGAACATTTTAATTTTTATATTTTGTGTATATGTAACATTAGCATTGTTAACTAATGCAACATTATATCTAACTGCCCCAAATAAGCAATACAAATATACATCTTCCATGATCAAGCATTTAGAACACCTTACTATGTCTAAAATATGTGCTTTACTCATTCATTGTATCTTCTGGCATAGCACGACTTCCATGACCGACTAGATCGCACCAAATTCTATGATGAAATAAAAACTGGCACAGTTCTGAAAGGTGCATAGACGAGTCGATTCAATGAGGTGATACAAACCTACACCAATTGGATTAGCCGGCCGACCGATGGACCTCATGTGAGCTTAACTGCCAATTCACCAGATTTCCGATCTACGTGACTAGATGACGTGTCAAGATTATGACGGTTGTTAACAAAAGAATCATACTGCTAGCACGTGTTCGCAACGTGGTGTTATAATTTTAATATTAAGATTTCCATCAACTAGATCTATATAAAGCTGGTGCTCAGCTAACATAGTTGACTATTAATTCCGACACAACCAAGTGAGGTCCTGGTCTGGACTTGGATATAATCGCTCCAGGATGTTAAAATATAAACTTTTTATATTTTATTAAATATTTAATTATAATCAAACTATAATGGATTTGGGTGTTTGAACACTTAGTTAATTATGTGATTAAAATATTTCACTGTAGGCATAAGTAATTTCTCACCAGAAGATTTATTTTGAAAATTAAAATTGTTTTATGGAACACTTAATGTTTCCTTTTGCCGCTTGGGCACTAATATATTTGTAAAATTTAGACTTATTAGTAGGTAGCCACTCTTTGATTATTTTTCTTGTTCGGAATATTTGGTTTAAATATAAATTTTATTTCACTTGTGGTTACCAATAATAAAATAAACTTTAAAAGTGGATGTTTAATTTATAAATAAAATGTTGTAGACGTATTTTGTTTGAATAAATTATAAATGCAATTTATTTTTATTGGTTTAAGAGTTATATAATATAACAACTCTGATTTATTTAGTGAAAAATTACCAGAATTCTAATGTAACATTGCTTTGTTTTCTATTATAATGTTAAATATTAACAAGTAAAAATCTTCTCAATTACTTCTAATTTGGTGGAAGTAAGAGTCCCACAGAAGTTTGAGTTATGTTGGGAATTCAAACCTTTGAGTAATTTTATTTTATCAGATTTTATATTTAAATTTAATTCAATCTTAAAATTATTTATTTAGTCGAGATTTAAGCTCTTTGATATTCCAATAATGGAAATAGCTTATACCTTTTTTTATATTTTAAGCCCTTTATTGTTATAGTAAGGTTTCAAGGGTTAATGGTTTGACCTTTTTGTTTAGTCGGAATTTAAGCTCTTTGATATTCCAATGATGGAAGTATCTTATACCTTTATATTTCAAGCTCTTTATTAATATATTAAGGTTACAAAATTTTATTGATTTAATTTGTTTATTTAGTCTGAAGTCACAAGAGTGATTCAGCCGCTTTATTAACCAATTAGGGTAGCTCATTAAGCTCTTTATTATTACTTTACCGATTTTTTGATTATTAATGGGTTTCTTCCAGACTAATTCATATAAATAAATAATTAATTATATAACTATTTTGTTTCAAACAAAGTCTTCTTCAAAAACAACTATTATTTTGAGATTGTGAAATATATCCTCAAATACACTGCGAAAGTGCAGACTCTGCCATATTTATAAGTTTTTAAATGCTTTCCAGTTTGCCTTGTGAGGCCATGAATTTTTTATTTACCTCTGTTTTACCTTGAATAAATAATTTTTTTTAAAACTTGCAAATATGCCTATTTAAGTTACATTAAATTCCTTATAGATTCCGCCCACCCTTTTACGGCTATTTTGGCCTCTAGCGGCTAGAGATAAAAGTGGTTAACGGTATATATATATATATATATATAAATCTTAAACTGTAATACATAATTGGCTGTTGAATAGAATAAATACATATAATGTATATGTAATTATCCTGTAGGTGCCAATGTGACATACAATATTTTGCAGGAAAATATAAATATAGAGTTCATACGGCATGCATTCAGCGTTCTTACAGGAATCTCCCTTTCCCAAGACCTCTGGCCTTGAATTTTAGCTCTCAATGAATACGTATATCAAACACTTAATACACCAAGGACTCTCGCAGCTCCCTCTTGGAGGGAGAATCAATGTACCTACTTCAATGATACACCAGGAACAAGTATAAACCACTCAAATGACATGGGCACTAAAGTACCACTTACAAAGAATAGTGGTACAAATCAACTTTAAAATGGATTACTATTACTTTAGTATCATAAAAACTTTAATCACAAACTACCCATGGTTTCCTTCCTAATATACAATTTAAACTTGCATTTGAACAATACAAAATAAAACAAATAATAGTTAAATAAAATTATATATTATAGTTTACCAATTTAAATTTAATACAACCGAATTTATATGTTTAAATTAATTTAAAAATAAAGTGTAATCTGAAGTCTCCAAGTAATAAAAGGAATTCGAACAAAATATATCTTTTTCTTAAGGATGTATTCACTAAAATCTGTTTTTACTGTTGAGAGATTTATGTATTTTATAGTAATACGATTTATTTATTTTGTTAAAAAAATCTTCTGGTAATGTCCTAGTATTTTTCTCCTTTAACGGTATGGGCTGCCTTCAAATAGAAAATATTTTTATTGCATTAATAATTGTTTGGGTGAATCAGTGTTTATATCTCATTAATTCTTGAAAAATCCTCCATCTCATAAAAAAATATATGGCTCAGATAACATATAAGTTCTGGCCTTGCTTGATGATAATTGTTCACAAATTATATCTTCAAATGGAACATGCCTATTTTCAATAGCACTGGATACAATCCACACTAAAAATTACCTTGTATTTAAGGGGTTTAAAATACTTGGCATAGGATTACTTCCTAACTATTAAAAAAAAATACAAATAGTTAAACCTAAATTTATTTTTAGAATATTCTAAATTAACATTTAGAAGGTGTTCTATTAAAGTATATATATATATATTAAAAAACTCTTAAAATCTCGCGATGTATAACATTGGAATTTATCGTAAGTAGCAACAATGAAATAACCCCAAACTAAAAAATAGAATATAAAATATATTCCAAGAAACATCACAATAATTACAGATAACATATATTAATACTGAATATTAAATAAGTGTCATACAAAAGCGCCGTGCGAGATGCTAGCTTATCTAAACTGTAGTTAGTCAAGCTTGCATAGACTAGATAGCGTTGCAAGGCTAACATAGAAAATAATCTATTTCTACCGACAAAACAGTTCCGAAAATCAGCAATTGCTATTAAGAAGTGCCACCAAACGGGATTGGAAACCAATATCGATTCACTTCTAAAATATTCAATACGACCACAACTTTCAAATACATCTTGCGACAGATTATTGCTATCAAAACATGTAGATCATTAAAATATATGTCCTTATAAAACCTCCTCATTCATAATAAAATACACTGTTAGCTACTACAAAAATAAACATGTATATCAGTAACACTTTTAAAATTTACCAAAATAATAGCGGCCATCTGCTAAGAGATTCTTGAAAAATATCTGCTATATTTGATTGATTAATAAATTATAATAAAAACAAGTGAGCATCTTAAATAATATCGTAAAAGTTGGACCTAATTTGTATATTTTTCAAATTTAATATCTAAAATTATTTATGTACGATGTCTGTGCGGGATTAATATAGGCATATACACATAAACATTAAGGGTACCTGAACAATAAACACAAAAAGCTATTTTCAAGAAAGAGACTAAAAAAATTAAATTTAACTTGCATATAGATTTTATGGCACATTTAAATATTGTATAAAAAGTATAAAAGTTCCCTGAATATTATAATAAAGCTTACAAATTGTTTTTATTTGTAAAAATTTGTAATACCTAATTGATTAATGGTTTTTTAATAGTGAATTTTCTTCAAATTTGATATTTACGAAATATTATGTATTTTTCACAAAAATATACCCTAATATTGATTTAAGTAGAAATTTAAGCCCAAGCTATACAATAATAATTATTAATTTTATAAACTTAACATGATTAGCTTAAAGCAACAAAGACAAAAAAATTTAATTTGTGGTCTCACGGACTAAATGTCAAACTCATTTAGTTTGTTTTGCGAGTGATAAGTTCAGAGGTTAAATCCCGGCATGTTGTAGAGTAAATGTATTTTTTTAATAGATTCCCAAGATTTCGAGTTTTTACAAGAAACTCTGGGTACATTTTCACTTTATTACACACACATACATAAACACACACACACACACACACATATATATATATATATATATATATATATATATATATATATATATATATATATATATATATATATATATATATATATACTAGCGTTGGTCTGACTGAAATTTTTCAAGCATTATTACCGCTTGAAAACCATAAACGTATGTGTATTTCACTTATATAGTTTTTCTTCTGTACCAAAGTGGCTGTGCTTCCCCGACTCGATAAAAAGAGCGGTAAGTACTTAAACAAGCAGCTTTGTCCTCCTTCTGAAAGACCACGACATTAATTAGTAAAAGGAAATACGGTAAAAAAAACCTTATACAGGATGTTTCGGTGAAAGCGTGCAAAAATTAAATATGACATAATAAATGCTCTACTAAACATTTTAAGATAGAAGACGTTTGGTCTGCGATGCCAGATAAGGGGATATGGGCCTAAACATGTGGTGGAGAGCCTGAATGCTATTTTGCATGGGGATATCTTAAATCACTTGTGTACGAGATCCCAGTGGACACAGACTTGGAATTGATTTCCAATATTGTCGTTTCCAGTGATGTGATTCGCAACACGCGTGGGATATTTGAATGGGTGCGGTAGAATCTCGTACGTTGATGTCATGCTTTTATTAGGGTTGGTGGCCGTCATTTTGAGAAACTGTTGTGAGGAACGAAATGGTTGGTTTCCTCCGGTTTGTCAATGATATGATATACTGTACAGTACTATCTGTACGTAATGTTACAACTAAAAGTAAATGAATTACATGAAATGATTTGATGTAAATAAACCGGATATTATTAACAGTGTCATTCATGTTTAGGCCCATATCCCACTTAGCTGGCTTAACAGACTACACGTTTCCTATCTCAAAATGTTCGGTAGAGAATCCCATATGTCCTGTTTAGGTTTTTCACACTTTCACTGAAACATCCTGTGTATATCTGTGGTGTATATGAGTATTTTAAATGTGATTTTTTCTTTTAAGTCATGTGAAGGCCTCATAGAAAATCATTATCAATAGGATTGTTAGTTAACTGTTTTTTCCACTTCATTTCAGCAACTGTTTGGCTTAAACGTAATTATTAATTACAATGATGAGAGATATTTAATTTTAGAAGAAATGTACTCACATTTGCGGGGAGGGAGAGAGGAAACCCATTTAGGAATAGACCCCTCAATATATCCGACCGGAATACGAACCCAATATCCCCATAGCCATCAACCAAGTCCAACACTAGAGTGACGCGTTATACCATGTGACCACCGATGAGGGATTAAATAATAATCCTATTTAAACATACAATCTATAAAAAAATAATTTGTAGCAACTGGATTTCGACTTCTAAAGTATAGCTAATTTTCCGAATGCCTTTAAGTAATAAAGAGTCAGGACTATATTTTTTAGATTCAAGAAATGCTTAGTGAGATAACAAAAATATGACATTGTCAATTCTAAAAAAAAAAAAAAAAAAAAAATTAATATGTTGATCGTGCTCTTATTTTTGAAAGTTGATTTTTATATAAGTAAGCACATACTAAGTTATTAATTTCTAAATTTACTTAGGGAACCACTTTCCAGACAATTCTTGCAAAAAAAAATAATTAAAAACTATATTTTTAATAATTATTATTTGTAAGAAGCATGAATTTAACATTTCCTTTTCCTCATAAACTTTAAAAATAAAAAACTATTACTCTTAAAATGAGCTTAAATAATAGATATTAAATTATGTCATATGTTCAATCGCCTACATATACTGTTCCAACATCCTTGTATAAAAACACTATGCATAGTTAACATGTATTCATTTGAATTTATATAATATATACTGAACAAGAATCTACAATCTAAACTGTAACTTAAATATTTCCTGTACTAAGTGCTGACCTATCATTTGTCTAATTTACACATGACACACTTCCTACTTATCTCTGCAAGATTCTAATCATTTTAAAATAGTTGTGGTAGTGACTCAGAAACCCACTGATGGAATTTTGATTCATTTTCTAAATTAGAAATATAATATGTGGCCTACAGGTTATCAAATACTCGTATGCATCAAGATCATCAGGAAACCTTATAGTAAAGAGGAAAAAGGCATTAGTATCACCTAAATTTAATTTTTTGATGATGGAGAGGACAGGTTCAAACCCCGGTCGAGGATATAAAGTTGGTATTTCCTACCCCCTTGCGTAGATATGAGTAGATTTAATCTAAATTCTACTTTCTACATTCCTACCATTTTTTTACATCCATTACTGTTTCCAACTTATGGCTTGGGTCAGTTTTTTTATATTCACGTTATATATTTTCCACTATCGGCTGACTAGAACTGTCGTAGCTTAATATACCTTATAAACTATAATAAGATTAGGACTGACACACCATCCAGTCCCCGCCGTTAATTTATCAATCTAAAAGAGTAAGCCCATATTTTCATCAATGATAAATTTTCTGTTATTCCAGCAAACAAACCCAAGACCTTTATCTCAGTAGCCAGACACGCCACCAACTGAGCTAAAGTGTTGGATCCATATTCCTACCAACTTAGTGTAAACATAAGGGTAGCCCGGAGAGGAGTAGAACGGGGCATACAATTAAAATAAATCATGTCAAAAGTTATCTAAAAATTATAAAATATAAATATATGTATCATGCGTAATATATTTTTAAAATTACTATTATGTTTGATTCCAAGGTTATTAATGACAGTTTAAAGGTTAAGGATAAGGAAGATAATTTAGAGGAAATGCACCTGCATTAATTCCTAAGAAACAGTGATGGTTAAATTTAATTTTCGTTTACTTTTGGTGTTTCTTGAAGGAAATTGATTGCATGAAAAATATTACTTATTTAGAACAAGGGAAAATATTAACAAAATAACTATAATTAGCACTAGTGAACAGATACATTAGTAATTATATATAATCAGAAAATGTTTTGAAAGAAACTGTTTTAGTATCATAATTATTAGCTTTATTATAAATTAAGAGATAAAATGACCCAGTCATTAGATTAAAAAATTGAAGCTTCTCTTTTAGTTGTGTAATGAACCATATCAACACAATGGTTAAAACCTTTTTAATAAGGCTTTCAATGATGACATATTATAATTTGTTACTTGTTTATTATGAGAGTTATTTGACATTCCCTTACTAAACAAAAATTATTCTATAGTATCTAAGCCAACCTAACGGCGAACCAGCTCTGTGAAAGACTAGTTTTCTAGTAACATAGTAATTATCTTGATACATTAAGAAGACAAACACAAGTTTAAAATATAACATTTTCATTTACGAGTAATAAATTTACATATTTTTATCGCCTGTCTGTCTATACGTTCGTGTTATACGGATATTAACAACACTAATATTGCTGGAAAGAGTAAGGTATAAATTTAGAGAAAATATACTCAAGTTTTCGTGGAGGGGAAGTGGAAGCATATATAAGAAAATACACCCTTAGTAAAATTTGTCCAAGATTCGGTCATCAAACTCACCATCCTCAGGAAACCATGCTAAATGAGATTCACATTTAAATCAAATGCCCACCAGCGTGGGCTAAATTGATCTTAAATAAGTCAACATTGATGCTATATTTCTCACTTGACAACTGCAAAACAGATCTATAACCTGGATTTTGAACACATGAAACTAGTTTTTTTCAAACTGTCATATGAGTGTCAATAAATAGAGGGCTGGATATTGTTTTGACGTAAATAAGAAACATACAGGCTCATATTACACAACAGTATTAATATTAAAACACCACCCTAAAAATATAACTACACAACATCTTGCAAAAGTCAAAATATAACAAATATTATCTCAGATGACACACCAACCTAAACACATATATATAATTCCATCAAATTTAAATATTAATATATTTAATACCATTCTAAATACATTCAATTTAATTACACACCACAATAAAAATAAATGATAAGACATAGTCACACAAACTTTCTCATATTGTGTATTATGGCTTCGAAGATGATTTAAAAAAAACGCTTTGAGTAAACTACCCTCAAGTATGTTTTCCTATAAGAACAAATACATGCGCTTGTTAATCAAAACAATCACACTTGATATAACCATTTTAAACCAAATTGTTCAAATCTATTATTAAAATTAAAATTTTCGACAGTAAATAATTGTAAACTACCCAAAAATAATTTGTTATTTGTAAAAATATAAACGTATTATTATTATTAATTGTATATAATTATTTCTAGATTCCTATTTTAAATTCAATCTTTAAGGACAATTTGAAATTTTCTTTTTATATATTTGTCGTTAGTAAACTACCCTTAAATTAATTTAGTTTAGATAAATAAAGATGTATTATTATTGATAGTGTAAGAGAGTAATTTTTTATTAATCATTTATTTCAGATGTTTAATGTTCAAGTTATGAGCCGACAGATGATATTAGCACACAAATAATAGATTAATTAAATCTAGATCAGACACAACATCCAGTTATGGCCGTCAATTAATCATTGTGAGAGGCTAAGCCCACATTTTAACACGGATAAATATTCCTGCCATACCAAGAATCGAAGACAGGGACACTTTGTTCAGTAAATATACACGCTAGGGACTAGGATAAAATATCGGACGTAGAATAGTCCTCCAATACCAACTTTTGAATCAAATGGTAAAGTTTTTTTTAAACCAAATATCACCAAAATCAGTCATTAGTAAACTATTAAATTATTTTTTAAAAACATATCCATATAAATCTTTATAATACAAGCAACATAACATTCATACATATGATGAACCAAATCGCTAAAGCATTTTTAAAATATGTCAAATATTTAAAAATCAGTCAAACGTGGACTAACAATAAATAATTGTTCACCCCAAAAATACTATAGTTATTAGTCATAACCCACAATCTCCAGATATACATTTTTAACAAAATCAGTATGGATATTTTTGAATGATTTATAATTTTCAATTTCTGAAATATATATATAATTTTCAAAAATTCCCCACAGTAAACTATCCTTTAACAAATGTTTGCCAAAATACCAATTTTAAAGTGCTTTTTGTCATGCCAATCAAATCCTATATATGCATTGCAAACAAAAGCGTTAGAACAGTTTTAAAAATTTGGTAATTAAAAAATTACTCATTAGTAAACTAAACTTAATTGAAGTGTTGAGGTTAAAAAAAACAGTTTCGTTGATCTAGCCTTATAATATCTAAATATCATGTTTGGAAAAATCCTGTTTTCGATCTGTGATCAGAGACGAACTGACAGACAAACTAAAAATATTGATAGACAAAATTATAAAATCAATTTTTTGGGTTCGTGTTCACATAAAATGTCAAGATTCACCATAATCTTGAGATCAATATTTTTACGACCAAAATACTTTCGGTTGATTTAAGAAAGTTAATATAAAAATATACATCAATCTACACCTAGTTTTAAAAAATGATTATAGTTAAACATTATTTTTATTACACCCCTTTATAAAATTCAATATAATTAAATCATGTCGTAAAAGTAATTATAATTAAGTCTCATAAAAAAATTAGTTACACACATTTCTTAAACCAATATTTAGGCTTACATACGCCTATCAAACCTTCCTTGTTTAAAGTTTAATATTATTACGACAATAATTGTATAGTAAGCAGTATTTTTCCTCTTGGGATGCGCTCTCATAGCCTTGATAGGCCTGACTAGCGTGTATAGAAAGTCAACAGCGACAATAATGCAATTTTGCACGGTTGGTTTCTCACACTAATTAAAGAACGTAAAGGTAGAAATATGACGCACGCATCATAACGAGTGGCCTGGTACCTTGGCGCTGAATAAAACACACATACACAAGTCCAATGCGATGAGATGTCAGATGGCGGAAATATGAGGTTCTAGGGCCAGACTACGTTTTGTTGATAAGCTTGTAATTAACGAGAGGGTGTCGAAGGAATCCTTGAGTGATTAAATTAATTTATTAGAAAGGTTAGATCATATAAAATAGTTTTATAAAATTGTAGAAAATCTATTGAAGAAATGTTATTAGCCGAGGTTATCTCATTAAAAACTAAGTTTATACATCGGTTACATATTGATACCAAGTTTTAAAATAACTAAACACATGCTAATCGACATATTTTGGTTTTTGAGTTTATAGTTACAAAATTAAAGTCTAAAGCCGAATGCAAAAGCAATACTTTGAAAATGGTTGTATTCTTCGGACTTATTTAAATTTTTCTCTTTACGGTAGTTTTTTATTACGTCATAATCAGTTTGTACTTGATTCAAGTGGTACCCTTAAAGTAAATGTTTATAATAACTATCATGCAGATAGAGTATGCCATGATATTTGACTCATTTCCAGTATATACAAAATAGTAGTATGTATCGGTATCAAAAGATTAAGTGGGATATTTGATTCGATTATCATGTTTTCATTGTTTTTATGTACTAAAATATTTAATTTTTTTCTCAAGCCTTTAAAATATTTTACGTTTAATGACCACTAGGGTAAATAAAGTATTTTGATCGTAAAAATAATCGAATCAGTGATTTTGATTGATACAGAAATTTCATGAACCTGAAAAAGTGGTTTTCGTGATGGCGTTTTTCTGTCTATATCTCGGCCTAGAGCCAATACCATTTTAGGAATCTGGTTAAATACTTCGTGTCTATGGATTTCATAAGGTTCTTCCGAAGAATATTTTGAAATAGATATGCAACCCTAAAATTAAGGGTATCTTACTTAAGGACAAAAGAGAACTAGATCGATTTTCTCGAGATTTGCTTTTATTATTTTGATTAAAATTAGTATCTAGTCACTATTTTTCATTAAAAACAAAATTGCGCATCTCGTTTTTCATTAAAATAGCTTAGAGTAGTGGTATTTAACACTTTCGCGTACCCCCAAATATAACTACTTCAAATTCTTACCCCCAAAGTTGTTGGTGAATAGTTCAAGCTATACAATACATTATACAATCTACATCTAAAACAAATTGCATCCAAAATAATGTCATAAATAAAAAGCTTTGGATAATAAATAAATATATATATATTTTAATTTCTACGTACCCCCTGAGATGTCCTCACGTACCCGGAGGGGATACTAGCCCCAGGTTGAATACCACATATACAGTTGGTACTTTATATGATAGCATATCTACAAATTTGATCATATCTCCGCAAAACTTTGAGATATGAAATAGTTCAACATTGAAATGTTGTAGCACATTTAAATTAAAAACTTTTAACTGAAATACATTTTCATAAAATCAATATCCTCTGAGCTATTGAGAAATATATTCTTTTAATTGAGGTCTGGAAAAGCAGAAGTCGATTGTAATGTTATTTGGTAAACAGAGATGTTACTTTTTAATTTATCTCAACCCCTCGAAGTTACTGTGACCGTCAAAAAATCAAATTCAATATTTTGATAAATGTTGACGTTTAATGACTACCTGAAATCGTAAAAGCTGTTCATGCGATGCTGTTTTTTTGTATCTTGCATTAGAGCCCAAACCATTTAACTGATTGGGCTAAAACTTGGTATCTAGGGTTTTATATAAGCTCTCCCACATGAACCTTGAATTAGATATCCAAACCTAAATTTAGGGGTAGTTAACTGAAGGGCAAAAAGATTTAAAAACATAAATTTTCTCACAATCCGGTCTGACGATTTTGATTAAATTTTGTATATAGATACATTTTAACATTACAAATAAAATGGAGGCTTTCATTTTTCTATAAAAATGACTTTTAGGGTACATAAGCAAAAATTTCCAATTTTGATAATATATCCGTAACTATTTGAACCACAAAATAATTTAATATTGTATTAATATTATTATTAGACCGCGTCTTACTACCCGTTTGGGTTACACGCACTTACGCTAATGTGTAATGGTAGGGTGATTGTTAGATGAAATGGAGGACCTACAGTTTAACGTGGAATCCAAACCACAGTCGAAGCCTGGCATTCCCCACATTCACAAGTTGTGATTAATATACGTCTTGTCAGAGGTGAAGGAAGGGTTTGGTAATCAGAAAAATCTGTGCCGGGACCAAGGATTGAACCCCGGGACTCCTAGCACAGAAGTTTAACACCTTACCCCTAGACCACCAGGTCACTTTTAATATCGTAAAGATTTAATATTATTAAATATAAAACTCTCTAGTTTAAAATATATTTTTATAAAACGAATAGTTACTAAGTTCTAAGCAAACATATAGTTTTTATGGAGTATATTTAGAAAATATGAGATTAATTGTTGTGTTATTTAGTGGACAGAGATGCTCCTCTTATCTCAATGTTTCTTTAACAGTGTATATTATTTCATGTAGCCTATGCGTTGGGTGAAATTTTATGATTTTTTTTTCTATTATGTTCATGCAAATAATGTTTTACGAGTTTTAAGTAAATGTTGTCATTTTTAGATAAAGTTGCAAGAAAGTTAGGTGCACGGGATACTTTATTTAATAATTAAGTAATAATGGTTAGAATATGTTAAGTTGTGATATAAGTTTTAACACACATAATATCAAATGAGTAGGAATGACAATACAATTATTTTAATAATGTAAATTAGTGCCTCATTATGTGTCTAGCTCTTTTCTGTACCAAGCCGTAGGAAATTAAATCAGGCTTTCATTTTCAGAGTGAGGAATTTAATTTTTACCTTAATAAGACGCATACATAAGTCATAAGCGATTGTTTATTTAGATAGCAATCCGATACTGGGGTGTAAGTACTCATATGAGTAAAAGTATTGAAAACAATTATAGAATAAAAAACTATTGTTGTCGTAAAGAGAATATAGATATATTAGTAGATTAATGATACTTTTTCTTCATCAAAGTCCTCTATATCATAAATACATAGGGTTTTGAAATGTGGTTGTAGAGAAGGTGAAATGGATGGACAGGGTGATGAATGAGGAAGTGTTGAGGGGGGTATGAGAGGAAAGGAGCTTGATAAGGATGATAACGGAGAGAAAAACATCTTGGTTGGGCCACACACTACGTAGGGATTGTTTAGTGAAGAGGATAATGAAGGGTAAGATAGAGGGAGTAGAGGAAGAAGATGGTTTGGAAAGCTAACAGATATAAGGAAAGGAAGTAGCTACAAAAGTATGAAAGAAAGCACTCAGGACCAAAGAAATTGGAAGATGTCCGGTTTATCCCTGTCTAAAGACATATTCATAGAAAAAGAAGATATACATTTAATTAATAATTAAAATTAATTAAATTAATATTAATTATTATTATTATTATTATTATTATTATTATATTATAGCACCGCGTCTTACTACCCGTTCGGGTTATACGCACTTACGCTAATGTGTAATGGTAGGGTGATTGTGAGATGAAATGAAGGACCTACAGTTTAACGTGGAATCCGAACCACGGTGGAGGCCTGGCATTCCCCACATTCACAAGAGGTCTTGTCAGAGGTGAAGGAAGGGTTTGGTAATCAGAAAAATCTGTGCCGGGACCGAGGATTGAACCCCGGCCGCCAGCATAGAAGTCTGACACCTTACCCCTAGACCACCAGGTCACCAATTATATTATAACACCATGTCTTACTACCCGTTCGGACTATACGCTTAATTACTAAGACCACTAATGGGTTAGGAATTGGGAAGGTAAAATTTAGAGGTAGTGAACACACATTTGTGTGGAGGGTGAGTGGAAAACCATTTAGGGAAAACCACCCCAATCCATCCAACCTCGTCCTCTGCAGTCTAGTCTACTGCGAGAGTAGCGCGTTAGCTAACTATGCCTAGGAGGCGGGTAAGAAGATATACAATACATAGACTAACCTATTAATAATATTAATAACAGTTTAAAGTAACTTTTAATAAATAAGTAGCAGATTATGTCTAGAAAACTGAGTTTAACGGATGGAAGAGTTCATTGTGCTGACCACTGACAACCTTTATCTGCAAATGTTGTTATATCCTCGAAGATACACAGCGGACGTTCGGTCGGTAAAGCTCTCTTACGTGTTTACGCCATGGAGTTTTTTTTATTGTTTAAAAATTATATAATTGTAAACCTGTCCACGACAGGTTGATCAGAGATATACTAATGACCCATAGTCAGGGATGCAAGTGCTCAAGTCTTTTCAAATAAGTGAGAAAAATGACAAGAAGCCGTAATAGATTAATTAAAATTGACTTAAAAGTCGATAAAAAGTGACGAGAATATCCCATTATAAATCATTTATATGTATTTTTCTTCACCACCTACCAAAAATACCTGTTAAAAAGGTGACTTTAATTGACTAACAAAAAGAAAAGTGAC
This sequence comes from Timema cristinae, assembly GCA_039000515.1. Taxonomy (NCBI): domain Eukaryota; kingdom Metazoa; phylum Arthropoda; class Insecta; order Phasmatodea; family Timematidae; genus Timema; species Timema cristinae. The sequence continues at coordinate 50,710,418 of JBCFYV010011172.1, read as the reverse complement.
CCACTGGCATCGCTGCATACTTTACCTAGCCTTCAATTAGTGAACGCCTGAAAGTTTAGATTATAGCTTGTATTTAACAACATGTAAACAAATTATTAATAAATTTAAATGGATTATTTCCAGAAAGATGTATGTGTTAACGAAGAAAAGACTATAAGTTAATGTGTATATATATATATATATATATAATATAACCTTAAATAATAATATCAAAACTAACACATTTATAATAACGTATGTATACATATAGGCCTATATCCACCCGGAAGATGGAAATACAAAAGATAGGGAAATAATAGAACAACATTCAAACAGTGCACAATTATATAAATGCACTGTTTGAATGTTGTTCTATTATTTCCCTATCTTTTGTATTTCCATCTTCTGGGTGGATATAGGCCTATATGCATACATACGTTATTATAAATGTGTTAGTTTTGATATTATTTATTTAAGGTAAGCCCTATTTTAACATGCATTTTAAGAATCGACACATCACACTAGAATTTTTATGAGCTAGAGCGAAAGGGCCTACCAATTTTATAAGGAAAGGTATTTTTACATAATTTCCGGGGTTATTTTACATACCACAATTGACATGGAACAAACGGCTTTACTTTCCATCCGAAGGAAGTTATGCTACGGATTTTTAACGTTCAAGACAAATTCGTCGACCCTGGCTGTGTATAAACCCATGAACATTGGTTTCTGAGGCAAGCAATATAACTTAAGACCACTGATATCGATACTTTCGGTTTAAAACTTGCCCTTCGCTTATTATATCAGCACACAACTTATAAATTAAATTAATTTTAGAACAAAGACATTATCCAATATCTGGGATTTAATTTCATCATTGTGAAAGAAGATACTCTAATACATATTATTTTTTAATATTTCCGATGTTTAAACCAGATATAATTAGACCAGTATGTTAGTTAGATCGATTTATTAAACATATTTGGCCATTCAATCAAAATTAATAATAATAATAATATCCTTCCGTTTTTCTCAATTTTTGAGGGCATTTAATATGTTTGATATAAAACTTACATTTCTATGTTTTTCAATGAGTCAACATTCTTCAATGCCTCTGTACTGTACCATATCAACATACCTGTAACATAAAAAAGCATTGTATTCACTATTATTCGACTACATTTAAATCACAAATTTATAGTTTACTTTTAAAATGTCAAATTAACTATCAAAGTTTATCACTAGTAGCTAAATTTAAAAAAATATATTTTATATTTTTATACGAAAACACGATGAAATAATTTCATTAATAAATTTACAAAATTCAATGTATAGTAATTTCTTAAAATTAATTAATGAAGAATACAATACAATTATATGAAAATAATATTAACATTTATAGAAATAATAATAAATAGTAAATTACTAATAAACATAGGATCACAAATGCTATTCGTGTGAAAGACAAATTATTTACAGGTAAGGGATAGTAGTTAAGTAAAGAAAAAAAATGTAGACCTATAAAATAGAAGAATAACTTGACCTCTATTATTGAATGTTTAACATCATTCATCAAATCAAATTTAGGTGAAAAATATTAAAATATCAAAATAACTCGGAATAGTATAAAATAGTGCACTAAAAATTAAGACTTGCACCAAATATGTTTTCAGACCCAAATAATAACACTCTCTTCAATGATGATAAACTAAAATTAAATGGGTTTATATAATATTTATATCAGCGATAATTTAGTTAATAATATACATTAAATGTCAACTGAACCCACATCATGTAGTATCCTAAATCTATGTTTATAATTCCTCTAATGGAAATTAAAGTTTTGCTATTCATAAAGGCTGTAAGAAAGGTAAATCTAAAGGAGAAGCTAGAAGAATTAACTCTACTGTAGTAAAAAATGTGGTGATACAGCATGTAAAAATCCTTGTGTTATATTATTAATTGTTGCTTTAGTACAGGAATATACCCAGAAATAATTGGTCAAATGAATATATGAAAATACATATATTTGATTTGTGCACATTTAATTACATATAAGGAACGTTTTAACATTTCACTTATAAAATAAATTCACAAAATATTTTAATAGAATTTAACTAAACCCCGGGATTAATTTATGGTCTACAAAACTCGTATTCCACCACTTTAAGCACCAATATGGTAATTATTGACGGAAAAATATTTAGGTTTATTTTAACAGGTGTTTGAAACTATCACATATATTTAGGCTTGATAATAATTCTCATAATAACTAGTGAAAAGGATAAAAATGTTTCAGTAACAAATTTAATGGGATTGGTTATCTAATTTATCATATTTTGGACATAAGATTAATTTTCTCTGATCTCATAATTTTAATGTAAATGAGCAAAGGCTTTTTTTTCTCAACCAAATACACCTCGAACAGCTGGTCTTGGGTTTACATTTTAAAATAGTTCCGTGTATATTATTTTATTACGGAAAATATAAACCTCTGGATTTGTGACCAGACCACCTGTTTTATCTAGCCAACCATGTTCACGTGTATGCTAATACGTGTGTGAAAGTTTTAAATGTGTATGTGTGTGTGTACAGGAACTAATGAAGTATAAAAATAGGGCTATCAATAAAAGGGGAAACAGGAGTTTTCAAATGCTCCAGGTTTCTGACATGCAACAAACAAGTGCCATAAAAAAAAAGTTATAGCTGGGATACTTAGTCTCACTACCAATACAGGAAAACCCACCTCATGGCGTAATTATTCTAACGCGCTAGTCTGTGTTGAGTTAGACTGCCGAGGACGGGGGATTGAGGTTCAAATCTCACTCGGGTGAACTAGGGGTGGTTTTTAAATTGTTTTCCACTATCCTTCCACGCAAATGTGGGCTCACTTACTTCACATTTAACCTTCCCAATTACTAACCCATTAGTGTAATTAGTATTTAAGTATATTACCCGAATGGGTAATAAAGCGCACGCTATATAAAATAAACTGGGGCAAGTAGAAACATTTTTGGAAAAGGATGTGGAAAGTAGAGATTTTAAGATGCAGAAAAGGAAAAAAAAAAATAAATAAACAAGGGATTAAGTCTGGAAAAAGGAATATAGAGTAATAAAACGAAGATAAGAATAATGTAAACGAATCTGAACTAGTATAGTCACATGAAGGTAGGGAAGAATAGAAGACTCCCAAGGAAGATCTTTGGAATGAAGTGGAAAATATTGGATTCATGGGAAGAACAAGGAAATTATATAATATTATAATCGAGGTTCTAAAAGCGAAGGAAAAGAGGTTAGAATCAGATTCAAAAGAAGAAGAATGAAATATTAAATACTGGGAGGGGCGGGAAATAGTACTGTATTGTTAGCTATATTTTAATTACACGTTTAACACTGGTCTATTAATGACTTAATCAAGAAAAATGAAAGATTAAATATGGGAGGGGAGGAATAGAATTGTATTCTTAACTCTATTTTAATTTACACTTTCAACAGTGGGTTATTAATGACTTAATCTATTGGAAGAAAGACACATTGGTGAGAGGGATTAACCAGCAATAAATTGTAAGGAATATGGGAAAATAAAATAAAATCCCATGTAGCCAACAACATATATTGTATCAGAATAGGTTAACATGATCATTATTATGTTGATGAGTAGGCTAAAGATATATAAAATTATCAAATATAAAAACTTACGGTTTTTTTATATTCTACTTACGTTTTATTTTGTCAGAACTAGTTATTGGTTTTCTTAGAACTTCTTAAACTACAGTGGCCCTATGACTTCTTTGGTGCTGACTGACTCTTATGAAAAGCTACCAGACCAAATTGTGTATCCCTACGCCGAACCATATGATATGCAAAAAACATATTTTAGCAGCTTTCACTTTTGACAGTAAAAATTTAGGTATATACAAGCAACATATATGACTGTTTATTTATTTATTATTTATTTTTGACCTTATATGTTGATGTTAGGCCTTATATTGATTATTAATTTTTCCACAATATAAAACATTTTAAATTTTTTAGCATTTAATCCCATATAGTTATTTTTATTATATATTTATTATAAATAATTTTTACTAATACATATTTTAAAATAATTATTTGTTGATAGTATTATTAATAACATTGTAAATGTGAACAATCTGAACGTGTAGTATTGCAAAGAAAAATAATACCACTGTCATAAACCTTTTTAACACTATTATAACATATAAATCATATTCGTTATTAACTGGCTTGTACCTTTTAAGTGATTTTACAACGGGGTAACAAGAACTTCTTCTACATAATCATATTTGTAAGCCTATTTATGATTACTTTAAATAATTTAACAAACAAAAATTAATATCCTAGAAAATATGTTTAGGCCTATAAAAAAAACCAACACTGTGGGCCTAGTGACAATTCAAAAGCTATCTTAATTTTAAAAATAGCTATTTTAGATTTACTAGGCCTACTCTTAAAAAGTTATTAATAAGTATCCAATAAAACTGCAATAACTTATAACTTGAAGTCTTAACCTGGTATTTATTTAATCAACACTGAAGAAAGACTCGCTAGTATATTTTTTATTATAGCTTCACATTTTTTTAAACAAAAAAAAATCACAAAACTTGAGGTAACCTAGAGGTCAACACAACACAACCTTGGGGTTATATTCTTGATACACAGATATATTTTTAATAATGTATATTGATCACTGAGAAACACTCAATTTTTTTTTCATAACACGCTTCAATTTTATATTGGTTGGATAGTTATTCAAATATTATTTAAAAAAACCTTTATTTTCTAAGGATAGCACGTCACACACGAACTAATATTCCCCCCAAAAATACGTGGATTACTAAGCAGCCGAATTAATATTAAAAAAGACACTGTATCATTAAAATTTGTAATAAAATTATTAACAGTAGCATAGACACGCTTAAATAATCAACTTTAAAATATGTTGTTCATTTCAACTTGTATACACACGTATGTGGTTTTATTAACTGCATTTTTTTACGATAGTTCACTGTTGTAATGTTTATTTAAAATGTTAGATTTTTGTTATGAGAATAACGGTTTGGTTGTATGTATGGTTTTGGAGTTTGCGTTTGCGTTTGCTGTTTAATTAAAATCAATTATTAAAATAAAGAGCTCCTTAAAAGTGGCATTAGATGCAAAAAACAAATATGGCCGCTGAATATAAGCTAATGCTGCCAGTTGGTGACGTAAGCGATCTTGTTGCCGGCTGGACGTCGAATGCTATTAATACTCATGTTTACAAAATTTAAACTTTATATTATTTCACAATTTTTTTTATGTATTTTCCTATTTAATATCACAAACCATTTATTATGTTAAAGATAAGCGAGGCCAGCTATAAAAATATAAATAACTGAATATAATACCATTAAATGTAAAATTTCACGCTCTATTTAACCTGTAATTGCCACAAGAGTTAAAAGTAAAATGAGAATGGATTTACTAAATTTTTTCTTAAATTTAATTATGGAAAATACACTTCTACTGTAATACTCCGGGAAGTATTGTTAAAAGTGATTGATAAAAATGTTTAGATTATAATAATAGTATTTAGTTATAATAATAGTAAAGCTTAGCAAATAATAATATTTCCAAATGTGTTGACAAACATTACTTTCAGACAATGTTGGCGTTACTGATAGCTGCTAGCTTCTGCTCGCTGTCATGAAATCCAAATAAGTCATAATTCCACTGTATCTTAAATAAATGAGTAGGCTTATTAGGTTAAATACAAGGGAATTCCCCATATCTTGCCCAAAGAAACGATGAAGGGAAACCCCACTGCTTAAAAACAACTCACATGTACTCGGTCACAACCTGTTCCCAAACTCCCTAATTAAATTCCACAAAACTATTCTAGAAATATTTAAGCCATTTTTCTTTTTTGATTAAATAGTTTTCAAATACTTAATATTATAAAGGTTTTCAACTATTTAAGAGGGTATAGAAAATTCAAAAAACCTACAATTTAATTCATGAGCAGTTTTAAATGTAAATCATTAGAATATGTGATTGAATTAAAGGCCGTATCAGTGATAAACGTTGATAATCTTTAAACTAATTAAATCATTAACAAGCTAATGTACCTAAATGAGAAATAATATTTAATATTAATTTATTAGAATTAACTATAATATTACTCTATTATGAGAGAGTAAAATCTTATTAACTCCAATGACCGAAGTTTCTGAATACTTATTTCACATTTTTGTCTATTTCATGTTTTTATCAGATTCACCCAAATTCACGCAGAACTTCCATTAACATAACAATTTAATTTTAAATTCATTATTCCAAAAGTATTAATGTATTATAAGAAAATGTTGGCACACTTCATTAAAGGGTGAAATTGTTAGTAAAGATATTAATTAGTGTTTTAAAACTAGTTACGAATTCATATTTTTTATTTAAAGTCGTTCGTTGTTTGAAACTTTGATTTTGTTTAAAGTTAGCTAGAGTTTCTTAATTTGTTAACAGTTTGTAGACAAAGTATACCCTTCAGTCTGTGCATAGTCAGATTTTTATTGTGCTATGGAGCATGGTAGTAATTGAATAATTAGTGGCATAGCAACTCCACCAAATAATTACGTGCCACCTTTTCGGTGGATACATAGTCGAAGATGTCACTCTCGTCTTAGACTAGACTGCTGATAAAAGGAAGATCGGGGTTAAAATCCCGGTCGAGTGTAGTGAGGGTGGTTTTCAGAAATTGTTTTCTAATCTACATTACAACACTCATAAACTTATAAATATTGATTGGAAGGAACAAAGTATTAGAATTATTTACAAGTTTAAAAAATCACTTTATTAATATTCAAACAAGTCAAAGGGAATTACATAGAACTATAAGTAGAAATTATTCAAACCATCCATTACTTAAACATGAGAATATAAACGGTTAATCTAATATAAATAGCTCGACAAAGGAGCATCAGATGTGAAGCACCTAGGTACACCCTATATTATTATTATTAGCACCGCGTCTTACTACCCATTCGGGTTATACGCACTTACGCTAATGTGTAATGGTAGGGTGATTGTGAGATGAAATGAAGGACCTAGAGTTTAACGTGGAATCCGAACCACGGTGGAGGCCTGGCATTCCCCACATTCACAAGATGTCTTGTCAGAGGTGAAGGAAGGGTTTGGTAATCAGATAAATCTGTGCCGGGACCAAGGATTGAACCCCGGCCGCCTACACAGAAGTCTGACACCTTACCCCAAGACCACCAGGTCACCTCACACCCTATAACCCACACATATAGGTCATAAGTGTAAATAAGAAAGCTTGTAGCTCGTTAAAGCAGGACAAGTACTAAGTCATCAAATAGCATGAAAGACAGCAACACTAAGGCAATACCAGGTCTCCACCGTGGTTCGGATTCCACGTTTAACTGTAGATCCTTCATTTCATCTCACAATCACCTTACCATTACACATTAGCGTAAGTGCGTATAACCCGAACGGGTAGTAAGACGCGGTGCTAATAATAATCTAAGGCAATATAAAAAAAGTGGCGGTAATCAAATCTAATTACAAAATTATCATAGATAATTTTACTCCAGCCAGCTGACTGTGAGGCTTCCAACTACAGCACATAATTTCAAATATAAAGAACCAAGCCACATACATTTAGCCCCAATTTAAGGAGCTACAAGAGAGGTAATTAACATGAGCTAGTTAGCTTGAGTTAATTCCATACAGTGTTAGACATTACATTGATATAAGCTCCTAGAAGATAAACTATTATTTTACAACTAGTAAACGGTGAACCTCCAGGAATCTATATTCTACCGATAATACGGCCAGTCAGTTCCTAATTAGTACTGCCTGAGCAAACAATAGTATTTTTATTCTGTTACCCTGAAAAGGGGACAGTAAATACTATACAAAATAGTGATCATTTTCGAATAATGCTAAAGTCGCCACGAGGGGCCGTACACAACAGACAAAATCCCGTGGGCTACTATTATGGACAAGAAGCACTTCCACAGGTTGCGACCCTCATACCAGTAAACGGTTAGACACATCAGAAACAAGTGTCAGTTACAAACCCAATTAGATCGTGAAACAATACAATAGACAACCTGATACCCTCCATTATTTTATTATATTCTTTAAGCTAGCCGCAGCAAGGTCGTATAGTCTAAGGAGCCTAATCTTGACCCTAATATTTGCGACTAAGCCTAATAGACATAGAAAGATAGTGTATAAATCTATAAGCTACGCATATGGAAATAAGTCGGTACTATTGACAAAAAATAACTATGTCAGGGATATAGAACAATAGATCTCAAAGCTCAACAAAGATTACAATATCCCTAACTACTTATATTATCCGCCGTAGCTTGCTCTGCGGTGAGGAGGTGACCCAGACGCGCCAACCATCGCGGTCTTCAGTACGTAGTCTTAGAAGATACTCGTGAATATCTTCCAGAAGTTCCTCCGACGAGTGGTTACAATAGAATAGATATACGTGAACCAATGACAGGTCGTTATATACCAGCGGGACTAATAAAATTTGGCAAGGTTATCTCCATGTACGTGGAGGAGTGATAATCTTCTAACATCACGCCACTTGACCACTAGCGCTTGTCGACGGCTGTTGCGAACACCCGAATGAAGCCTCTCTCATTTACACGTCGTCTAGCTCAGGTGCTAGATGTTTGTATGTTGGTATTCGAAGCCGAGTTGCCTCGTTCGCTGGGAATTTTTGATGAAATTGGGCGTCTTCCGCTTGTGATGTTGCAGTGAGTCAATATCTGCCACACATTGCTAGAACTTATTAGATCTGGTAATAATAGTTGTAAAACTATCATAGGGATTCATTGAGTGTAAGTGTTAAAATGTATTTAACACGTTACAACATCTATGCAAATGCGGGTACACTTGCTTATAATTCAACCTTTCTCATCCCTTCCTTCATAAGCGTAATTAGTATATTTTCGTATAACATGAACAGATAGTAAGAAGCGGTGCTAAAAATAAATAGGTGTCCACCTTAAACGCTTAGCCAATCTTATTAGGTTATTACTAATAATTATAAAGCGTGTCATTTTTCGGGCTCTATAAACCAATGGTTATTAACACCTTGGACTGCACTTGCTGTTAACCTAGAATCCTTCGTAAGCAACCACCATTCAAAACTTGTTTACATCAACCACACCCGTGGGCATGTGAAATAAAAGTTAGGCTCATATAGTCTGGTTTGCCGGTAACGAGTAAATCGAGGTTATAATCCTTTTTTTGGGTGCATTGAGTATTTTTTTATTAAATAGTTTACCACTTTACTTCAACGTTAATAAAGTTTGATTTCTTATTATTTTTAACCTTTCACAACCTTAATTTATGTAATTCAGTGCGGATAGCCCAAACGGGTAGTGAAACGTGGTAAATAAATATCTACAAACAAAGTGATAAACGTCAAACCAGTAAGAGACGCAAGAAAAGTACTGTTTTTTGCAACTTTTATAGCTAAACTTGCTATTTACCAAAATAAATAAACTCTTGTTCCATTAGAAACTTAATATAGCTTCAATCACTAAGTGAACAGCAACTATCGAGAACAATTACAATCATTGAACGACAATCATAAGCCGACAATGAAGCACTTTAAATAATGACTTTTAGTGAAATAGAAAGGTGTGTTGTCACAAAGAGACAATTTGACATTTAAAAAGCATATCAGACATATCGCAATAAACGTTAAAACTACCCCTAGAACTGCTTGCCTGAAAAAATACATAAAATATTTAGCTTAGATTAATTACATCCTCTTTCCTCCTTAAAATATATTTTTCTGTTGTGTTTAAAATTAAATTAGAGATGCGGTGTAATGAAGTTGACTGGTTAGAGCTAGTTAAAGATAGGTATAGGCATAGTACTTTGCTAAGTGCGGCAATCAACTTTCGAAATTCATAATGCCATAGAGCTAGTAAGTAAGCAAGCTTAGCACTCAAATAAAAATAACCCGCCCTAAAACTCTCCAGTCGGAATTGAATCCCAGCACCTCAAGCCATAGCCAAGCCCATCCATTGGTGTGAGGGGTTAGGAGTTTGGGTGAAGTTTGCAAAGTGTGTCTTGTTACATAGTAGGTCATTGTTTATATCCTCGATATTAATATATTAACTATTCATAGAGAACAGGTCACGTGCCGAGTAAAGTTTTCCTAATCTAACCGCAATATCAATTCATGAAGAGTAGTTTGTACTCCCGCGAGTCCAGAAAGTTGGAAGTTGATACATCCTACAATACTGTAGTCAGGAAAATGAACACTACGGCTAGTTAAGAAAAAAAAATTGGCATCTTCTTCTATATAAGCTTCTATTTCCCTCTTTTGACAGTTGATGGAAGTTAGGGAAAATACAACAAACAAGCTTAAGGTGGGGTGCTAGTGAGCATAAGTTTATTGCATTAATTTTGTAGTTTTTATAGCCTAAACATTTTTTGGCCAAAATAAATCAAATATTTCTTGTATAGAAACATAGAGTTTAGTTTTATGCACATGATCATCTTAACAGTTCTTGAATATCTGACATGAGCATGGCAGCATTTGGTGACAAACTTTTTAAATAAAGAGGAAAAGTTGTTATTAATTCCAGGACACTTTTGACATATATTCAAGAACTGTTGAGATTAGCATGTGCAGAAAACTAAACTATGTTTTTATACAAGAAATATTTTATTTATTCTAGCCTAAAAATGTTTATGCTATAAAAACTTCAAAAATACTGCCCTTAACTCACGCTCACTAGCACCCCACCTTAAGATCATTTAAAGAAAGATAAAATATACAATTTTACATTAAAATGTATTTTGGTTAAATTTAAAGGTAATTTAAAGCGAAAATAATAAATAATTTCAAATATTATCCTTCTCTTCAGACTTGGATGGAATGATATTATAAAGGTTGTATTTGTAACCGCTTCTTACTACTCGTTTGGGATTCACGTATATAAACTAATTATGCTAATGTGCTAGGGATAATAAAGATAGAATTTATAGGAAGTGTAGTCGTAATTGGGTGTAGAGAGAGTGGAAAACCTTTTAGGAAGAAACACCCTCAGTACATATGACCGGGATTAGAGTTCCGATATCCAAGTCATCAACAATTCGGACTAATTGTGAGAGTAGCTACTTAGACAATTCGATCACAGAAGCTAGTCTTTAGAGATTATAAAAGGTTTTCTGATTCACGTTTGATGAATTCTTAAACAAACTAAAATTGTCGTTAGTACTTTGTTGTAGTCCCTACAGTCGTGCGTAAAAGGGGGTCCAGGTGGGCCCAGGTCTTCCTTAAAATTATTCAGGCCTCTTAACTATTAAATATTCCCCAATAAACCTATAAGAGCCACATGGGCCTCTGGGTGTTGGTATACAACTTCCTTAAAATAAAATATAAATCAGCATTTTCGGACCGCCGAAGAGAATAAATGGTAGAACACAAGAACACAAACACTCGTATTTTGTATTATGGTATTGTTAGGAGTCAACATCACGTACTAGGTGACCTGGCGGTCTAGGGGTAAGGTGTCAGACTTCTATGCTGGTGGCCGGGGTTCAATCCTCGGTCCCGGCAAAGATTTATCTGATTACCAAACCCTTCCTTCACCTCTGACAAGACATCTTGTGAATGTGAGGAATGCCGGGCCTCCACCGTGGTTCGGATTCCACGTTAAACTGTAGGTCCTTCATTTCATCTCATAATCACCCTACCATTACACATTAGCGTAAGTGCGTATAACCCGAACGGGTAGTAAGACGCGGTGCTAATAATAATAAAAATAATAAAAAACATCACGTAGAACAGTGTGTACACTCACAATTAAGAATATGCAGCTACAGAAGTGCATAGTTGAAACTAGGAATCACTGCAACTTAGGACGGCCACCTAGCTTACTATTACATTACTAGTATTGAGACAATGTATTCTGTACTGACCATATACATTTCAGTTAGGGATGAACGGCCGGTTCATGACCCGGAGTTCATGCAGGGACAAACTGACTGACTAGCAGGACAGTTGTGTCCGGTACTTCATCATAGGATTTTGTCAAACTAAAGACCTCTGCATAGTCCAATAATATTGTATTATTATTATTAGCACCGCGTCTTACTACCCGTTCGGGTTATACGCACTTACGCTAATGTGTAATGTTAGGGTGATTGTGAGATGAAATGAAGGACCTACAGTTTAACGTGGAATCCGAACCACGGTGGCGACTTGGCATTCCACACATTCACAAGATGTCTAAGAATATTGTAGAGTTAGGGTAGTTTACCCAGGGACAGATACCATGTATCAAGCAAAATCTTTTGTATATGTTATATTCCATGTTATTAAACTACAGTAGCCCCATGGCTTCTTTGGTGCTGACTGACAGCTCACAGCTGACTTCTGACAGTCAACATTTAGGTATATACCTAAATTTTGACCGTCAGAAGTGACAGCTGCTAAACACATGTTTTTTCAGATCATATGATTCGGCGTAGGGATACATAATTTGGTCTGATAAGTTTTCAAAGCTATTAGCTGTCAGTCAGCACCAAAGAGGCCATGGGACTACTGTAGTTAGTTATAGATTAGAAACACAGTTCTCGTATTATTTAAATGTGTGTGTGTGTGTGCTCCCATCCTCTATGAACTGGCCAGTGGTCATAACAGTATATAAAAAAGATATTTTAAAAATAGGTTTTCAATAACCTTCCCTCAAATCTCTATTTCATAAAAACAAACATATCATTTTGATAATCACAATAAACAATATTTATGTGTAATTTTTAAAACCAAATGTACAAATATTTAAAGTCAATTTTAAATTTTCCAAATCCAGTTATTTCGAAAGTACTCTGGTAATTTGTAGACATAAAAGATTTTATTTGTTTTATCATGAAAAACTATTCTAACATACCCATTTTGAACTAAGATTTAAGACACAATTTCAAAAATATTTAAATTTTCTATAATTGGTCGTAAATTGTCCAAAATAAATGGTTATTATTTATCAGGTAAAATAGTCCACTGACACCCATTTTAAAACAAATCACTAAAGTCTTTTTTTAAATATTCAAATAATAAAAAAGGCATTAGTAAATTAACCTTTAACGAGTTTTCCCCAAAAAGAAGTATATAATTTTATTTTTCATGCCAAACACTCCCTAGTTAAACATTTTAAACAAAGTCGTTGGAAACATTTTCAAAATATATCAAATTTTTGAAATTCACCTATAAGTGGACAAGTGAAACCTACAAAGACTTTTTCCCTAAAACCAGTAAACAATGTTATTTGGGAAGTTAATTGATATTTAGACATACATATTAAACCAAATTGTTCGAGCCATTCTCAAAAATGTTGAATTCAAATAAATTGCTCATCAGTAAACTACTCTAAATTTGAGGCCTAAGATCCAAATAAAAATATACCAAGCTTATAGCCCTATAAAATCTAAATATAAAGTTTAAACAAAATCCATTAAATTGTTTTGGATCCGTAGCCAGGGACAGACAGAATTATAAATCAACTTTTTACTTTCTCGCTATCTTACAAGTAGAGAAAGTATTGTGTCTAAAAAAAATAGAACTTAAAATTTTGATGAATCTTGACGTTTCATGACCCCCAGAATAAAAAAAAATGTTTTTGACTTTCCGTCTGTATGTCTGTCTGTACCTCCAAATAGAGCATAAACTATTTTACCGATCGTGAAAAAATTTGGTATCTAGGGTTTTCATATGGTTGCCCCGAGGTGTTTTTGGAATTGGATATATAACCATAAAATTAAGAGTAGTTTACTGAAGGACAAAAAAAGAGAAAAGATAGATTTTCTCAAAATCGGCTCTTGCGATTTAGATTAAACTTCATCTTTAATCATTTATAAATATTACAAACAAAATGGCTACTCTCAATATTTCGGCAAAATGACATTAAGGGCTCCGGTCTGATGCGTAAATTATCTTTTTTTATAATATCTCTTTAACTATTGGAGATATGAAATTACTTATCGTTACAAATATGTAGGGCTCTTTATGATACAAATATTTTATAGGTAGCATATTTTTATAAAACTAATAACTTTCAAGTTATACGTATATATATTAAATTTTTGAACACAAAAGGTCAAAGTATTGCGACCGCAAAAGAAAATCTAACCTGAAATGTTGATGGATGTCAACGTCTCAAGACCCTCCAAACACTAAAAAGTGGTCTGTCTGTGTCTGTTTGGACTTAAAATTAAGAGTAGTTTAAGAAAGGTCTAAAAGAGAAAAAAATCGATTTTCTCAAAATCGACTACTAACGACTTTGATTAAAATTCCTATCTCGAAGTTGATTAAGATTATAAATAAACTGACTATTTTCATTTTCCAATGAAAATGACTTTTAGGGTACTTTACAGAAGCAGAAACTTCCGTATCTCCGCAACTATTTGAGATACTAAATAACTTATCATTGCAAAATTGAAGTATTATTAAAATTAAAATAAACATTTATATGAAATATATTTTTATAAATCCAACAGTTTCTGAGATATTGGAAAATATATTAATACTATTTTGTGAGCTTTAGTTGTAAAGATATACTACTTGAGTTTTATCGCAATAATTTTCCAATGCCCTAGAGTAATTAAATATAAGTAGGTCTCTAAAAGTTTATGTTGTTTTTCCTTAAACCTCTTAGGAGAAATTTTTGTACAACAATGATCTATCTCCTTCATTTTAGACTCAATAGAAAATATTTACATTATATATTGGTCAACATTTATAAATGAGTAATTTAATTGCAATTCGATGGCATGAAGATTTGCAACATCTAATAAAATGTCGAAAATTTTAACTGGAAGTTGAAATTTTAATACGAAATGTTGACCTTTGTGGACCCAAACATACAAACATACAAATGAGGACATTAATTCTTTAAAAACAAAATTTTAAAATTTAAAACTGGTACTAAAAAAAAGAGTTTTACATACGTATAGTGCAATTTATGCTTGGGTTTGCTAGTTTATATTATTTAGTTTACCATATATTACAAGTTTGAGTAAATATCTCAATTTTCAAACAATAGAGCGAGAAAGTCCGTGCGGAGTTCCGTAACATTTATTTTGGGTATATACACACTTAAAACGTAAAGATTTATCATAATCTCGAGCTCAAAGATTGTCACAATTACTTTATATTCACTTCATAGAAATAGTAAATATGAATTTTTTTCAAAATCAATCAACAGTAAACTACTATTAAATGAATGTTTATATGAAAAAAACACACACACATACATTATATACATATATATATATACATATATATATATAATTATCTATATTCTAAAAAACTTTCTAGATATTCTACTAATTTTGAACCTACATCTTTTGAAACATTCTTAAAATATTTCAAGGTTTATAAAATCAGTCATCAATAAACTACCCATAAACGCGTCCCCCCCCCAACCCTCAAAACAAGCACACATTGTTATTTATCATACTCCTTGATCACCAGATATACATTTTAAACAAAATCGTCGAAGCCATTTTAGAAAGTGTCCAAACTAAAAAAAAATCTTATAGGCCTATTATTAAATTACCCTTCAATGAATTTTTGCCCAGAAACCTAGGAAACATGATGCCATGTAAAACAAATCCTAGGTATGCATTTTAAACAAAATTATTATAGCTATTTTCGAAAAATCTGGAATAAAAATATTATTCATCAGTAAACTACCCTAATTTGAGGTCCAGGTTCAAGATAATAAAAATTTCCCAGTTTTTAGTTCTATAAAATCTAAATATTAAGTATGAACCAAATTCCTATTAGCATTTTGAAGCCGTGGCCAGGGACAAACAAACAGCCAGAAAGATATAAGAACAGACAGTATCGAAAAATCCACTTTTTGCGTTCAGGTTCACATAAAACATAAAGAGTCAACATAATCTCGAGATTAATTTTTTTTCCACGATCACAACACTTTCTTTTGATAAAAAAAATAATAATGAGCTAAGAATAGCTAATTTAAATGGTCGTGGTTTTTAACTTATATGTATACTCATATTTTGTGTGTACAATATTAGTGAAAAGTTTGATTTGTAAAGACTTGGTTTGTTTTTGAGTTCTTGGAGATATGTTATTATTGTATTTAATGTATAGCAATGTAATATATGATGCGCTTTCATGGGTATCATGTTCCCAATTTCATGTCTGCTCCTATAACCCGCTGTAAACTTTATGTGTGAGTACGTCAATGGTAGTCACATAAGTTTGTTTTGCAACCAGAAATGCTTGTAGTCTGTAAATACTGTGTGAAGGGTATTGAAATATTTCCCCCCCTCCTCCCCCTCCATAACTGTGTAATGAAGAGCAGTTAGTGTTAACCAAAGCATTTTTTCCCCTTGAAAACATCGGTTTTGAGGAATGTAACTGAATAAGTTGCTACAGCAAATGATCAAATTATTTAAATTTGTTTGAATTTGTTATAGATATATTACATAAGGAGAAAAACCCTCTGTATACGCTTTTGTTGCCCGCGTTTTCACATACACGCGGATTTTGGTTTTCAGGAAAACTTGCATATTGGTTTAAGGTGACTGAGTGGCTCATTGGTAGATTTATAGATGCACGTGCGAACTAACTCATATCTCAAAGTACTTACACACACCATCCCCACCCAATGCTGGAAAATACCAGGAAGGAATCAGAATTGAATAAAAAAAAAGTATAACACTTGAGAACGCTCACAACAAAAGTTATGTTCCAGGCCTTCAAAATCACTGACTCATCTACACGCTTCAAACGGGAGACGGCTGCCTACACTTATTCCAGATTCATACGACATTGATTAACAGAATTCTTGATATGATCATAAATAACGAAAAGGATTTACAAAAATTCTCTATTTCATTTCACGAATTTTCTTTGGTTCTTTGTGTATGTTTTTAGTCAATATAATAGTGTCTTGAATTTAGGCCTATTAGATTATACCTAATGATTACCTAATATACAAAACAAATATTATTATTACTAACATCGCAGTAATTAAAGGCTAACTGCAACTTACCGAATAAATTGGAACATAGCCCATGTTAAGAAAATCGCATTTTACGCGGTTTTGGTATCCGCGGTGATTCTTTAGAACGTATAATGGGACCCGCGACTGTAATTTCAAGAATTCATTTTATCATAAACTTGAAAATTGTTGATAGAATAGTGTTCTTAAGTAAGAAGTGAACAAACATATGTGGGATGTTGAGTTTGTCCTACAAGTTGTTCATGTTAAACACAAATTTAGAGTGCATCTTTGAAGTTAGAAAACGGTTTTATTCAAGCCGAAAGTATCGATTCTCTACCAAATCTCAAATTTAATAAATTGTTAGCTAACAAACACAAAGTAGTTATTTAATTCTGAACAAAGGTAAAACTATAAAATGTAAAATCATTCAAACAAATTATATATTTCGTGATAGTACGTCCTCTGCACAAGAGTAAAAATATGAACACACACAAAAACAAGAGAGTTTATTTACTTGACATCTGTTGAGAATCTCACGCGTTTTCATTGTGTGTTTTTTTTTCCTCGAGTCAGGGTACTTTGCGGGTGAGTGTATTCTTGGGAGGTTATTTTTATTTTCGACAGAATAACCCGAGATTACGGACCTGGAAGTCGAGTAGTTAGTAGCACGCATGGTACACGCAAGTACCGTGAGCAACCATTCATTTCTCAGACGAGGAGACAAAGACCGCACAAATAAGAGAAAGTATAGATATGGCGCAGCTTGGCACATTACTTGGAGAGGGGAGATAGCTTGAACATAAGGAACTCAAGTTGAGGGCAGCATTTTTGTAGTTTATATAGCAACATATTTTTAGTCAAAATAAATAAAATATTGCTCCATTAGAAACCTAAGAGTTTAATTTTTTCCAAATGGTGACCTCAAAAGTTTTTGAATATTGGTCAAGGGTGTCCTGGAATTTAATGACAACATTTTCTCTTCATTTAAAAAGGTTGTAGTTTAATGCCTCTATGCTCGTGACAGATATTCAAGAACTGGTATCACCATGTGAAAAAATTTAAACTTTATATTTGTTCTGAAGCAATATTTTATTTATTCTAACAAAAAATGCTTTGCTATATAAAAAAATGAGAAAACACTGTCCCTAATTAGGATTCTTTACATCCCACCTTAAGATACGTATTTCTACAGTTTTTATGACAAAATCAATTTTTTCAACAAAATCAATAAAATATTACTTTATTAGATACATACATTGTGATTGTCTTTAAACATATTGTAATATCAACGGTTCTTGAATATTTGTCATGAGCATCTCTGAATTTGAACAAACACTTTATAAATTATTTTAAAAAAAAGTCTTGGTAAAATTCTACGATGCCCATTATCAATATTAGAGAACTGTTGAGATTAAAAAGTTTATTAAATTATATTAAATGGATCTACTATAAAAATATATTTTTATTCTGTTTGACAAAAGGTAGCTCGTGCTCCCTTCCATTTCACCTTAAGGCAAATTCATACACACAATTTTTTTTTTTTAATTTATCGTGTTTTGAGTCTCGCCAATCAAGAACCTTGCTTTTAAAATACTATTATTAAAGCATTTAAAAAGGTGTTTAGGATAAAATATAAGCCGTTTGATGGATTTATTTTCAAACCTGATTTGTATTATTTATCTTATTATATCTCGGAACATTTAAATGATTTTGACCTTGACCCTTAAATTAAGACTTGTTTAATGATGAATGCCTTTTTTTAATTACAAATTTTTCTAAAATTGCGATAGGGATTTTGTTTAAAATGTATATCTAGAGTGTTTGACTTTTCAAATAAAAATTAAATACCTGGTGAATAATTCCTTCAAGGGTAATATACAAATGACAATGTTTTTTTAATATTTAAATTTTTTTAAATGGTATGGTGAAAAATAATTTTTTCTTTTTTTATATTCTTGTATAGTTTCAGTGTCTTCTAAATATGTTTACTTAATAACAGTTAACATCAAGATGTATAAAAATTGTGCTATTGTTGGGCGCCACTCTTAGGTGCTAGGAGAAAAAATAAATTAAAAAAACATTTACCTCGGCTAATTCATTCAGGGGCGTCTCAATACACGAGACCACTGGAGAGTACTTAAAATAAAACATGAGAAATTTAAATAAAAGTGGATTGTTGATATAAAATGTAATTTAGACGACAATAAAAATAAATGTATAAAACAACAATTATTGGAACTTTTGTGGGTTTATTATTGTTTCTTTGTTTTTACCACATCCCAATCCTACCTATTGAATTCCGGATAGTTATAATTCTAATTTGACAAAATAAAATAATATTGTTGAAACAAAAAAGAAGAAAAGAAAAATCAATAAAATTAATATTTATACATAAAATAAAATGTTAATTAATTCTCTGAATTAGATAGTCTTTCTGAAAGTTCTTACATGAATTCTGGTTTTTGATAAAAAAATAATTTAAAGTTGAAGTGTTGGCTTGACCTCACCAATGAATTAGTCCATGCTGAAACAACACCAACTTCAGAAATTTGTTTCACTTTATTAATGTTAACTCGTCCACAATTCTTAAAAGAATAAACAGTCTAGCTCTTGCACATACACTTAGCTTTCCATTTGCTACTCCACTTTACTTTACACCCATTAATTCACTTTTAAAATAAATTAAATTAAGAGCTCCACAGACTTTGCTCCATGTTAGACCTACACCGAGGAAGAAGACCCTAATCCTCTACAGAAAGTCTTCCAAAATCAAATTTAAAAATGTTCTATTTTTTACTTCCAAGTCCAAAGAGAAAACGATTACATTAAAACTAAAGATACAATGTTGGCTATGTACTAGGGATAATAATCAAATACAATGCAGGTTTAATATAAATATTGAAATATATGCCAATGAGTGTGAACAATGTTTTTTCATAAAAGAGTTAAACTGTTTATTTTAATCTGTCAAAATTGAAAAGCGCGCTAGCTTGTATTTATTTACACCTTTCCTCTTTTACTTCTTTTACAATCACGAGACCCCCACAACTTGTTTTACAGATCTGCGCATGCGTTGAAATAAATCATGGCCGACATTTAAAATAAATAAAAGGAGAGTCAACAATCTTCATAGAAGGATAATTAATATGTTTAATAAAAGGTAAGTGTTCTTCCTTAAGTCATAATTCCTTATTTAAATTATTTAAAACAATGTTATATGTTGTTCCTTCCGTCCTTTTATTTTATTCAATGGATGTAAATAGTATTATTTGTCAGGCCGGCAATACAGCGTGTTAAGCGTCGGCCGAACTTTGAAATGCTTAATTTCAAACGAAAATAAATGAGAAATTATTAACAAAAAGTAGATAATATAGGGAAACACATGGTAGGGTGGAAAATTACGTTACAATGGTTCTAACGATTTGGTTTAAAATGGGTATCTGATAGGTATTTTCACATAATGCATAATTAGATTTTATTTTTATTTAAAAATAAATTTTAGTAGTCAAATAGTACCTAATCTTTTCAATCAATTGAAAATCTTTGAATATATGAAAAACAATTCTGTTATAATTTAACATTTGAGACTATTTTACATGATAAAAAGTAATAACCTGAGGGTTTATTTTTAAAAATAATTTTACTTAAAGGTATTTTAGTTATAGAAAATTTTGAAAATGTTTTGACTTTATAAAATTGCCTTGAAATTAAGTTTAAATTGGACATCTGGGAACTATTTTTCACGATAAATATGAAATCGTTTTTATTTTTAGATTTTGAAAATAATTTGAGAGCAGTTTACAGATATGCCTACCATCTGACTTTTGAAAATCTTAAGATTTGTTAAAAATAATTGAACCGTTAATTTAAATAAATATTTGAAAAGTTTTTATCGTGATTAACAAGATAAAGGGCTTGTTTTTCTGAGTAAAATTTTCTTAAGGGTAGCTTACTGATATATATTATACACTACAATCAAAATATTGTGCAGTTGTGTCTTACCATTTATTTTGAATAGATTATATTTATAGATTAAATTATTAGATTTTTATATATGACTGATTTAAAAAAAACGAATTGATATAATAATTATTTATTTTTGAATAGTACTGGGATTTTGCACAAATCAAAACCTTATACTTATACCAAAACATATTATGTTTTTATTTCAACTATTCAAAAGTGAAGCACAAACCCAGATATAATCCTCACTGGAAACCAGACAATACAAGATTCATACCTTGGACCGTGTACTCATCGATACAAGTATGTTTTAGCTAATACATTATAAGTCAGTTTTTTTTTTGTTACCGTGTCTCACTACTGGGCTGGGTTATTTGCACTGTAAGATCTATTAATTCAACGAATACAAACGAATGAACTTTTTTTATGTGGTTATTTCATTCTCTGTTATTAGCACTCTTAAATCATAGCTGTCAAATATAAGTCAAAGAAAATTTACTACACACTATAAAACCAATACTGCTTATTAACACTATAAATACTAGTGTGTTATTATTCAGAAAGCTTAAAATGTTCGTTGTGGATTTATTAGCATAACGTAATGTGTAGTTATTTTCCCTGACATTTAGAACAACGCATAAAGCCGTATAAATTATTTATATATGCCAATTCATGAGTAAAGCCAAAATACACAACTTGACATGTAAAACAATATTGTATTTAAACGTAATATTTTAAATTTATTTTTAATTTATCATATGAATAAATAAAAAACAATTTTGTTTTAAAAATATAAACTTCAAGATCTCAACAGGGCTAAGTTGGTTTCTCACGATTACTTTTACTTTGACAATCAACACAGTAGCGAATTGTGTTTAAAGCTTTTGACAACGAATAATATTATATATATAAATATATATGTGTGTGTTCCAAGAATCATAAATAAATTAGACTACACAAATATTCCTCAAATATTCTAAATTAATCTAGAAAATACATTATGAAATCAGGATTTCGATTTTTTTAATTATTATTACTACCTGTTCGGGTTATACGCACTTAAGCTAATGTGTAATGGTAGGGTGATTGTGAGATTAAATGGAGGACCTACAGTTTAACGTGGGATCCAAACCACGGTGAAGGCCTGGCATTCCCCCACATTCACAAGTTGTGATTAATCGACGTCTTGTCATAGGTGAAGGAAGGGTTTGGTAATCAGATAAATCTTTGCCGGGACCAAGGATTGAGCTCCGGACCCCAGCGCAGAAGTCCTACACCTTACCCATAGATCACCAGGTCACCAATAAATTATCTAATTCCTCTTTTCTTTTCTTAAATGTTTAAACACAAAGTTACAATTTTCTTAACATCTTGAAAATTACTGATAGAACTCAGATTTAAACTTTGTGAATATTATTTTAATTTAAGTCATCTAACAATATATGCATACAATTGAGTTATCGTGTGAATATATATAAGTTTACACAATAAAATGTGTA
The DNA here is from genome assembly GCA_039000515.1 of Timema cristinae. Classification (NCBI taxonomy): domain Eukaryota; kingdom Metazoa; phylum Arthropoda; class Insecta; order Phasmatodea; family Timematidae; genus Timema; species Timema cristinae. The sequence goes on along the minus strand of JBCFYV010011172.1, from coordinate 50,687,941 downwards.
AGGCTCATATACGTTATGGGAAAATCCTTTATAAAATTACACTTTTGTTGAACTTGGTATAAAAATAGTACTTAAATAATTGTGGTATTGATGATTCATTGAAAGTACATTCAAACTATTCGATAATTAATTAGCCTGTTTAGTGAATTAAAACTATAACCACACAATGATTTGATTTTACAAATTTTAGACCATTGATGGCTAATGCACATGAAAATATTCATAAATATATAGGCCTACAGCCAAATGAACAAAATAATTTGTTGGACATATTCTATGAAGAATTTATGAAGTAGTACTACCATAATGGTTTCAACCAGCAGAGTAAAAAGAGTTCATGCAAATCCTCAAGTAATATGTACTGTATTCTTCATTTCATGAATTATATATACATCAAGTTTTTCCTAGAGAGATGGACTGCAATATTTATGACACAATGAAAGTTCCAGTCTGGATGTCTCCCGCTTTTCTAATTTTCTCAAGACAAAGAAGATGAAACAAAGAGTTGAATGAAAGAACCTTGGGGTATAGCTAGTGTATTTTAGGGCACACAAAAAGTCTGGGCAGGAGGAGGGGAAATTAATAGGCCTACATACACAAATACACGTTTCCATTTAATGGCTACCGAACTTGCAAATATAAATTGATTATTATATTATCTTATTTTTCTATCTAACTTTTAAAATAAGGTATGACTATGTGATCATATTAATAGCTAACAGTTGTATTTTTAGAAGGGTATAAAACTAATCATTTCAGGATGTTTAGTGATATAGAGTAGACTAATGAATAAATAATTTTCTTAGTCTTAGGTAAATGTGAAGCCAATGTGCAAAATACTCCAAACTTTTCATGGAATATAACAGTGGATTTTTAAGAAGGGTACTCCTTTGAAGAGCGATATTTTGGTGTCAAGGTAATATACACAATTTTTTTTAACTAGTATTAATTTTTCCAAGGGGCCATTCTATTGACATGGAAATAATAAATAAAATCTGTTTATAAAAAGAAACCCGCTTTTGTGGAGCTAACGTGCTAGTTTAATGTTGAGTGATACTGTTGAGGCTAGGGAGATTGAGGTTTGAATCTCGATATGTTGAACTGGGGGTAGTTTTTTCTAAATGTTTATCCACTCTACCTCCACGAAAATGTGGGTTCACTTCCTCTCTGTTCAAACTTCCCAATTCCAAACCAATTAGCCATATTACCAGAACGGGTAGTAAGACGCGATGATAAGTATTATTATTACTAAGTATTATTTAAAAAAGGATTAGATTAGTATGGTAAGGGTTACTGTTCAAACTCATATCTGATTAGAAAGTCTTGGGTTTGGTTTGGGCCAGAATCTAACTGGGGAAAGGGGGTTTCAAGATATAATATGAGTCATACAATGGTCTTAAAACTATTTTTATGTGAACTTTGGGGATATTTCTCTAATAATTATTCTTACCTTCGTATATTAAGTCGTTGATAACGGTCGTGTTAAACATATAAATAACAATCAAATGTACAGATTCAATATCCGAATGACTGTGATATCGGGTTTCGAATCTCGGTCGGGTCTACTGAGCTTGGCTTTTCCTAAATGGTTTGCTACTCTCCTCCCACGCAAATGTGGGTAGATTACCTCAAATGCTTCCTTCCTCAAACCAACCCCACTAGATTAATTATTATACATGCGTATAACCTGAAAAGGTAGTTAGACGCGGCGATAAAATAAAATAAAAAATAGTTTACAGAGGCTTCATAGATGTAAACAATAACTATTCTAATTGAACATTTAATGCTCTGTGGTACCTATATAACTAGGAGAAGATTTAGCAATGAGCTCCCGAACGTGTTTGCAATTTAATTTCGTAGCTTATTTGACTGTGCGTCTATATACTGAACTAAGGGCTTTGAGTTAAATTTCCGCCATGGCCTAAAAATTTATTATTAGTTAAATTAACTATACCCCTTTCACGTTGATGAATTTATGATAGCTAAACAGAGTTCTGGGTTTGTTCAAGAGTTTTTTATTTCTCTTTCACCGCGTACTATTAGTCGTAACAGCTATACGGTTGCACCAATTAAGCTAATTGGATAAGTTTATGGAAGAAGAATTTTATTGTAAATATTCCTGATTTTCGCAAAGGGACCGTGGGGAAACATAAAAGAAATTACCCTTCATACACCCAACTGGGATTCGAACCTTAATCTCCCCTTCAGTGGCAGTTCAGTCCAAGAAGATAGTGATGCGTAAGACAATGCGACCACTGATGTGAATTGTTCTAGAATTAGGTTTGTTTGTAAGTGTTGTTATGACATAAAAGTTTGGTTCATATAGCGTACGTTAAATACCTCTAGTTAGAAAACTATTTATTTATATAACAAGTATGAGTATATTTCTACCAAAGAAGCGAAAGAGAGGCAAGAAATTCTCAACCAGAAGAACTTATTCAATACTCGAGCTAGAGCAAAAATAGCTTTGGGTTGCTAAGGGTAACGTCACAACAAAACAGTCGAGCAGGCCTGAATATGAAGAGGGGAGGGAGTTACTGTAAATAGGCAGATGGGAGGTCTTCAACCAGTTCATGACTGGCTACCTTCACAATTACTATTATTAATATCAATTTAACAACTACATTCTGGTTTACATTGATATTTTCTGAAGATTTCAACACGCAAATTACAAATCTAATTTAGGACAACGCACATAAAACGGCTACGCTGCTGCACATATCAATTATTCAATAGAGGTATACAGTCTGGTTAGTTTCATAAACTAAAATTAAGTTGGGGCTAGTATAGTAACTTTAACATAATTTAAGAGCTTTATTTATACATACACTCCGTTTACCCTGAAAGGTAGCTAGCTTACCTTGTATGTTTCCAATATGGAATGGCTTACAAGATAAGGCCATTTTATCATCCATCTAGAAAACACTGCTACTTTTCAGGGTAAGTGGAGTGTACCTATAATTTAAGGTGTAATCCTCTCTGAATCCCTTTTTATAGCTTTTTATCTCTCTATCTCATTTAGAGCTTTAGTAACATCTTTTCTAGAATTTATTAATTACCTCACAGGCCTGTTTATGTTTATAACCTTGTTGGTGGATGAAATATTAGATATAGCTCTTTATTGTTTTAAGTCTTCCTAACTTCCGGTTTGTCTGAACTTAATTACACTAACATAGTAGGGATGAGGAATGTATGATTTATTAAAAAAACAAATCTGCGTGAATAAATAAGGGAAATCCCGTGGGAAAAATATCCTCAATGCAACCAGCTGGGATTCAAACCCTGAGATACCCATCACTGGACAACTAGAATAGACAAGCTCAACGTTTTGTCTGAATGCTCACCAATGTTTTATATATATATATGTATATATATAGGCATATACTTAATTTAAACAAATCTATCAAACTAACAATATATCATAGAGTTTTTTTATGTGGTTGGTTAGAGAACTTTCAGTCATCTACTGTTTAATAGATGTGTTTGGTAGGTGAACTTTCAGTAATCTACTCTTTGGTATATGTGCTTGGTTAGTGAACTTTCAGTAATCCACTGTTTGATAGATTTGTGTGTTAAATAAACTTTCAGTTATCTTCTGTTTAATAGATGTGTTTGGTAGGTGAACTTTCAGTAATCTACTCTTTGGTATATGTGCTTGGTTAGTGAACTTTTAGTAATCTACTCTTTGGTATATGTGTTTGGTTAGTGAACTTTCAGTAATTTACTGTTTAATAAATTTGTGTGGTAAATAAATTTTCAGTTATTATTATTATTACTATTATTATTATTATTATTATTATTATTATTATTAGCACCGCGTCTTACTACCCATTCGGGTTATACGCACTTACGCTAATGTGTAATGGAAGGGTGATTGTGATATGAAATGAAGGACCTAAAGTTTAACGTGGAATCTGAACCACGGTGGAGACCTGGCATTCCCTACATTCCAAGATGTCTTGTCAGAGGTGAAGGAAGGGTTTGGTAATCAGATAAATCTTTGCCGGGACCGAGGATTGAACCCCGGCCGCCAGCATAGAAGTCTGACACCTTACTCCTAGACCACCAGGTCACAACTTTCAGTTATCTACTGTTTAATAGATGTGTTTGGTAGGTGAACTTTCAGTAATCTACTCTTTGGTATATGTGCTTGGTTAGTAAACTTTCAGTAATCCACTGTTTGATAGATTTGTTTGCTAAGTGTACTTTCATTTATCTACTCTTTGGTATATGTGTTTGGTTAGTGAACTTTCAGTAATTTACTGTTTAATAAATTTGTGTGGTAAATAAACTTTCAGTTATCTACTGTTTGATATATTTGTTTGGTTAGTGGAATTTTCAGTCATGTATCTACTAACTCAACTAATCAAACAAGATCAATAAACGTTGTTTTTAGCCACCCTGAACCGATGGCTTTGACTAACATTCTTGAAGTTTAATTCTACCCCCACCACCAAAGTAAGATATGTAAAAGTCCCTGAGGAATAAAACATGTATGTTAGACAACTGGAAATATTGATTTGGCGTTATGTTTTGAAACAGTTTGTAAACATTGACCGTCGTTAAGCCCAGCCAAACCGATCATTCAAGGTTCTTAGTACAGCGAGTTACACTAGTCGGTTGTTTCCTCTACTTACGTGGATAATAGTAATAATAAAGATTGAATTGTTGATTCAGAGGGTTATGTTAAGAAATTGCTGGTGACTTGGAGGTCTAGGTTCCCATATTTGACGAGGAAATGAAGGGTGTTTTTTCATATGAAGGGCAAGAGGATAAAAAGAAGACAGTCACAATACAAACATTTTCCAGGACATCTTTTATATATGAAAACCATAAAAGGAACCCAAAAAAAAAATATACTTTTAAATTAATTAAAATATGACAAGAGACCTCTTTTAATCATAATCTAAGGTGCATTGGAAATATCTCATTATCTTACAGATGGAAGAACTATCTCAATTTGTGTTAAAATTGGACCCACCGCTTTTCCCCTGTACCTTTCATAAGTGATTCCTAACCAGTTTACCTACTCACTATCATTACAAAAACGGGTCACTTCCACTAAACACACTTCCTTAGCCATACACCTTAGATTACATAGCCAGTATGTTATTAGCAGTGTATAAGGCACTTAATCTGAATAGGTTGCTGATTATATGTTCATTAATTCGGTGGCCACATGATATATGACGTCACTTTGATAATAGATTAGATTGACAATGATGGGAAGATCTGGGTTAGAAGCCCTGTCAGTTGTACTGAGGTTTGTTTCCTAAAGGTCTTTTCATTCTCTCTACTGGAAAATGAGGGTACACTTTCTCTAAATTCAATTTCCCTCATTATTAACACATTAGTGTAATTAGTACATATGTGTATAGCCCGAACGCGTAGTAATACGTGCTGAAAAACTAAATTGTCTACGGAATAACTTACCAAGGTTGTCTTAGGAATGTATTTGGTTTATTTATTTATAATTTAAATTGAGTTTGTAAGTTATGTAACACTGAGCTGCGGCGACGCTTAGTCGGTAGTTGTCAGCGGAAAGATGTCCCTTACATGAGGTGGATAGAACAGTAAATATGTGATAGTAAAGGCACGATGATAATGGCGGTAATAAGCGGGTAGAAACCTAAATAATAAAGTTAGGGGATGGAAGAGAGAGGATAGAAGGGTGCGACGCTCCACACGTGCGTTATAGAGCTGAGAGTAATAAATTTATTTTGTTGTATCAACCTCATAGTACCTACCACTATAATGATTATAATGTATTAAATAAAAGTTTAATGAAGGTAGAATAGGCCATATAATTCACTAAAAGAAATAATATATGGTAGAAAGTGTCAACTTGTTTATTAACAAAGTCACCTATAAATTGATCAGTGTCTATTTAAATTAAATATAACGCTGTCATAAACCTAAAGTTTAATCAAGTGCAAATAATCTGCGACACAGCAAGCTATGTTATTAAACGTAATAATTAAAAAGGTTGTGTGTATATAATTCACATTATAGGCCTTATTAACAATTATGATAATATATCTTAAGAGTCTTAAAAACGTTTTAGTCGTTTTAAATATACAACAAGCTATGTGACACATTAAACATTTTTGTTTGAACACATTTTTCGTGTGCCATGCCATAGTTCTCGTCCAATCATCTGTGCATTTATATATATATAAGGAAAGAAGAATTAAGAAGTGAGACACAGTTTAGGGAAAAACACACACTTCAGTACACCCAGACAGGATTCGAACTCTAAACTCTCCATCACCAGAAAACCAGCTAGAAGAGACTAGAACCGTTGTCTAAAATTCAGTGGGGTGAGTTTTTATTCAATCTTTTTCAGTTGATAGACTAATTAAAAAATATGCCATTTCACTACAGTTTAATCGGATATTTTCAAGTCAAAATAATGAGCGGAAGAAGGGGGATGGGGGCCTAAATTAATAGATTTTTTTCCCCTATGGCTGTCACTATTTTGATTTTAGAATAACTGATGAAACTCGAGTAAAACTTTATTAAGTTGTGTTATTATGTAAGAGAGAGTTTCTTAAAAATTAGACTCCAATGGAATTTTAGTAAAAATCTTGAATACTATAAAACTTTTGGCCTAGTTGATGTGTTTTATTTGAAGGTTTAAATTTTATAGGTGTCTCTACATAAGATACATATTTAATTATGTAAAATGTAAATACTATGGTAACATATATTTCTGTTAAAATACGGTTCAGTCAATGTTATTTAAATTAATATGACGTGTTGATTAGCAAATTAACTCACATCGCACCCACACCGTTCAAACTCATTTTAGTCTGGTTTCACGGTGATGGGGAAATTGGGCTCGGAGTCTCGGCAAAGTCTACTGAGGGTGGTTTTCCTAATTGGTTTTCTACTCTTCCTCCAAGTAAATGAGGGTAAGTTTTCCTTAGCTTCTACTTTATTCATCGTTACCACATTAGTGTAATTAATATATATTATGATTTTCCCCCGAACGGGTGACGCAGCGGTAAAAAACAAATTTACAACATATTAAAATATGCCATTTTAGTTGTAGACTTGAATTTATTTTAAAAGTAAACTTACATGTTTTAAATACTATGCCCATTTATATGTACTTAATACTTTTACTATAAAATTGAATAGAACTACCTATGTCGAAATCCATTATTTACAACTAAGTCTCTTTAAAAATATATTAATTTATAAATAATGGTTTTAGTTACTAAATGTACTTCATCTCACTTTGAACCTATGATTTGAGTAGTAATTAACACTAAAATAACTCCCCTTATGTTTGTATCTTTGTTAAATAAATAGTAACATTTAAAATATCAAATTAGCGATACTATGAAACAAAAATTACAGATTGTTTTTTTCATATTAATTCATGTTCTAACACAAGGGTTGTTTAACAAATTAATTTATGAAGTATATAATATGATCACTGTAGTTAGAGGTAATGAGCTTTCATTAGCGTAAAGAGAGGGTGTAAAAATTGCCGTTATAAATTGCATGTGGATAACTACGCCCAGAACACACCGAACCTCAACCTCTCCATTGCCGACATTGTAATCAATTGGGAGCCTGACGTACTAAACTGAAGAAACATTTGTTGTATGTATGTATAAAACTATACAATGACAATGTTCTTCCTTTCAACTGTTTGCTTTACAATTTGAGCTACAAATCCATTTGAAGCTATAGATTTAAACTGTTGGTGTTACCTCCGTTTTTCGTGTAATTCTCTCCTTTAATTTTCTTTGTTAAGTTTGATGGATAGGTGGCAAACTGTATCCTGCTTGGGAAACCTTTACTATCCACCCTTTCATTCACCCCTAGGCACGCCACTGGTCGATATACAATGAGCCGGGTCACACCGGGTCAAACTAGACTCACCGACCATCCTCCCATTGAGACACAAACGGAGGGGGAAAATTGCAATCAAACCTTAAATTATTATTATTATTTATTATTATTTAGCACCGCATCTTACTAACCGTTCGGGTTATACGCTTAAGTACTAATTACGCTAATGGATTAGGAATTGGGAAGGTTTAATTAAAAGAAGTGAACCCGCATTTGCCTGGGGGGAGAGTGGAAAAACATTTAGGAAAAACCACTCCCAGTTCACCCTACCGAGATTCGAACCTCGATCTCCAAACCTTAAAATAGGTGTAAATAGATGGTTAGCTTTTTGGCTTGAATAAATAATGATGGCTATAAGGGTTTTGTTTGATGACATTTCAATATGTTTGGCATTATAGACTAGCAGGGACCAAAACCAAAGGACTACGATGGAAAAGTAGAATTTTAAATATTCTAAATTAACTAAAATACGCTTTTAGAGAGAGAATTGGAAACCACAATTTGTAAAAAAAAAAAAATATATTTAAAAAATATTACCGCTGTATACCTTGTCGAGTAAGGAAATCCTGTTTACCTTGTGTATCTTCTCGATTAAGAAATTCCTCTTTTACTTAACAAATTAAACAATCCTACCGTTGTTGTTAACATCTAAATTGTAATATATTTATTATAAAAAAGTATTTTTATATATTAAAATAATATATTTAAAATATAAATTTGAATTAGGTTTTAAATTGATCTGATTGTTTATATGTGAGTTTTTCTCCTTTTAATCACACACATAATATATATATATATAGGTTGTATCGTAAACATGTGTGACCCACGTATAGCCTGAAAAGCTGCAAAGATGTGGTTGATAAAATATATTTAAAAAGTTGGGGCCCACTTCAGCGGTGAACAGAAAAGGAAAAAACAATGAAAAAAGTTCTAATGAACATGTGTCTCATTTGACTTAGTCTCCGAGTCATTGTCATATTTGTTCTACAGTAATGTAGTATAGTATACAAGCAGTTTAGTGGAATCCCATGGGCGTAACTCTGAAACAAACACATGTTTGCATACACTTTTTATAATTTTGTGTTTCCTGTCCACCGCTGAAGTTGGTTTCACATTTTAAGGTAGAACTTATATGTAGGCTATATATAAAATATCTATAAGCTTTTTTTTAGCACCGCGTCTTACTAACCGTTCGGGCTACACGCTTAATTACTAACCACGCTAATGTCGATAGGTTCTCTGAAGGCTATATTTAGAGGAAGAGTGCCCGTATTTGTGTGGTGGAAGATTGGAAAACGATTTGGTAAAAACCACCTTTAATATATCCGACCGAGATTCGAACCTTGATCTCCCCTTAGTCGGCAGTCCATCCTACTGCAAAAGTAGCACCTCGTCCCATGCGGCCACATAAGTGGGTACCTACAAACTTATTTATATTAATGGTTTTCTTTAAATACTTGTACTGAGTGTGATTTAAGCAATAATATCAGCATATTTTTAGCTTTATTTTTCAAAATTATATTTATCTCAGTGTTTAGCGTGAGTGCCCACACATGTAAGATCCGTAGTTAAATTACTAACCGAAGTCGAAAATATATTGCTTCTAATTGAGTTTGTTTTTCCGCCCCAGTTTCTAAAGTCAGAATATTTGCCAACGACCCACTCATGGAACAAGAAAGAGTAATTTATCAAACGGTGTTGTTATTAACTTTCAACGTATCTGGTATATTTTCTTTATTTAGCACCACGTCTTACTAAACGTTCGGGTTATACGCATATCCGGTATCTTCATAGGCATAACTTTGCCAAAACCAATGTTTTTCAAACCGGTTGAATAAATATGATCCTGTTTACAATTGAGATATAAACCATTTTAGTTAATACAAACAGTGTTTCAGTGATAAATATGACCCTGTTATAATTGCAAGTTTATGTTGCGGAGACACACTTTCTCTTATGATATAATTGTTATTTTTTTTTATTGTAGCGATTGAAGATAAATCTAGCTCAATAAAGGCATTACACTGTAAAGGGGAGTTAACATCAGCCTTAAAACTTCCTATATTAATTCTAAAGACTCGAAATTTGGTGCCATTCTATCAAAGTGTTCGTTTCTTAGGAAGAGAAATATAACTACAAAGATGTATATGAATATGTTTAAATTAATTGATCATATACTAATTTTTTCAGTTCAACAGCTTTACCTGCATTTTAACCAATCGGATGTTTTCAAGTTTACCATAGCTATGATGAAAACAAACAATAGCACAATAGTGTCTTTTTCCTCGTCGTGCCTTGAAACCCATACGAAATATCTTAATTTTACTACACTAACGAAGTAGGGGCAAAGAAGATATAATTTGGAAGAAATGTTTCCGGTTTTGTGTATAAGAAAAATCAGGAACAACCTAAGAAGATAAACATCTTTAGCGTAACAGGTTAAATTAAATAGCCAAAGCTATTATTTATGCATTTTAGTGAGGATTACTCCATCTAGATATCATATTCTGAAAATTGAAAAATGACACATGGACACAGGGTTCGATTCCCGTGTCCAGGTGTCATTTTTCAATTTTCAGAGTAACAAGTTAGGATTAGAACTCCGAACACTAGTTACCGACAAACCATACTAAACGGGCTTAGTGTCTACGGGGCCACCAGTGCAGGTTATCTCTTAAATGGACCGAAGGATACGAGATAATCTCAAAAGATGGCTGCCAAATTAAAAATTAATTAAACCCCAGGGTATGTTTATAAAGTTTCTTAGAGTAGCGATTCTCGTCCAATACCCACAACATTTGACGATTCACTAGCAAACATTGGTAAATGAATGCCTCTACAAATTATGTATCTCTGCTTCAGTTCTGTTTAAGCAAGTTAGTCCCTCTAGTTACCAGTGTATCAATTTCCGCGGTTTACATTTTGTTGCTGAATGTTTCAGTGGACATAAAGCCCTTTGTTTTCTATGACCTGAGGGATCTCTGTAATCGCATTATATCACAATTCTCTACCAACTGTTTAATGTAAATGTGGTTGGCTTTCAAATGATAGGTCAAATTATTATTTAATATTCTGTTGAAACAATCAATTTATTCAAATGGAAGCAATTGAATAGTTTAAGATAGTTGTTAGACTTTGAGCTGTACAACTACAAGTGGATTTGTATTGAGGTAGCCTGATAAACATCCGAATAATTAAGGATAGTAATTGTTGTTCAACCTTGTGGCAACAGTTTAGTATTATTTGTGACAGGTGAATGAAAATATCACCAACATAAATTAATGTTCATGTTTAAGTTTGAATGATTTATTATTCAGAAAGTATTATTAATATTACATTTTTTTTTGCTATTGAATAGTAATTTTTTAATTTATGATGATGGTATTACATGTTATAGTCTTACACAGAAACCAATTTTGATATATATATATATTATATATATATATATATATATTTCTTATCACCGCGTATCACTACCTGTTCAGGTTATACGAATATCTGATAGTTACTATAATGGAGTAGGGACGAGGAAGGAAGCATTTTGGATGTAATCTACCCGCATTTGCGTAGAAGGAGAGTGGGAAGCCATTTAGGGAAAAACACCCTAAGTAGACCAGACTGTGATTTGAACCCCTATATCCCCGTCATCAGTAGTCCAGTCCAACACAAGAATGATGCCTTAGAGCAATCGGCCACTGAAGAGGGCATCTATATAATCGTTGTATAGTTATTGGCTTTAATAATATTCAGATATAATAAATAGGCAACCAGACTTTATTTATAATATATTCCTTGTTCCTTATATGAACTAAGATTTTTATTTAATATGTTCTAGCAGTTTTAAGTAAAAAAGAATCCAAGTATTAATATTGCATAACATAAATCAATAATTATTTTTAGTGAAATTTTAAATTGTATACTATTTTATTTAGTAAATTAATCAAACCACTATTTAGCTATAACAATATGATACATTATCAAAATATAGTGTAATGCAGTTTAACAATAGACTATTTTAAGAAAATATGTATTTTATAATAATTTAATAATACATGAATTGTATTATAAAATAATATTACTATCCATTATTAAGTTCAAAACACATCAATTTGGTTTGGGGTGAAAGATGTATTTTAATGTGTCGTACTTTAATAAATTTGATGTATAACGTTTATCTAACAAGACAAATGGAAATAATTTTCACTGACTTAGTAAAACAAAAGTGTGACTACGAATTTAAGAACGTTTGGATTATGTTAAAATATTAGTAGCTTGAAGGAATAAATGTAATCTCCTTGAAGAGAGGTTTTAAAGAGACAATGGCCTTTAAATAAAATGTATCATAAAACAAAAACAAAAACTTCAAAAATCCTTATAGGAGTCATTCTCGCAATAGACTGTTTTGCCACTAACGGGAAGATTGAATATACTGAGAATAGATTTTCTTAAATGGATTTCCATTATTTTACACGTCAATCTGGATACAGATCTTATAAATTGTATCTTTTTCCTCCCTTTATTTTTGGTACACATAACATAAATATACTAAGGACAAATTAAACAAATCTACATTCTCTAACAAAGACAAGTCAGTTTGAAAATGTTAATGTATTTGGTGTATATATTTTTAGAAAATTATTAGTTTCTTAACTGGATTTGTAAAAAAAAAGGTTTCTCTTACTAGCCTACATATAACTATTCTCTTAAACGCTAAAATAATCATATAAAAGGTTGAAATGGGGCTAAATAAGTCTAGTATGGGTCAAAGAAGAGCAGGTTGACTTTTGAAAGATGACTAATATAATTAAGAATCTAGGTTCGTGTGGCCTTTATTATCCAGATATGATTTTTGGTGTATATATATTTATATATATTACAATTCTTTTAATAGTTATTATCTGTTGAATGAATTTTGAAAAATCTGAAATTGGAAATCTAGTTATTTTGTTCTAAATTACTCTTTGGGGACTAATTTACATGATAAATTATATTGTGTGCCTATTTTTCTATTGTGAATTAATTTAAGGGTAGTATACTTAAGACCCATTTTTAAAATTTAAATTTAATATAAGTATTTTTTTAAATTTTGGTTTAAAATGAAAAATCGTTTTTCTTGATATGAAAAAAAAAATTGTTTTTACAAGTATAAAGTATTTGATGGTGATTAACAAATAACTAGATATTGAATATTTGAATTTTAAAAAAAGTGTTTGAACAATTTGGTTTAACCTATATTTATTGATTCCTTATTATGTTAAATAAGATTTTAGACCTATGTTTTTTTTTTCTAAAGTTAAGTTTACTGAAAATCTCGTTTTAAAAATTCATTTCCAAGTTATAATACACATTATGGTAAAGTTTGTTCGCTTGTGTCGTACAGTACCTATATTTATTATAGAACTAGCGCTCGAATTCAACAATTTTTGTTAATTGGCTACATATCGTTACCTTCTTCCTATAACATACCTATGAATACCCATAGAAAAAATTTAGTTCAATCACCAGAATATTTATGTTATTTTTCAACTTCAATCATTTTTAGTAAAATTTAATGTTAGAGTAAAATAAACTTAATTAAAGTATTTCATTTAGAACATTGATTAAAATTAAAACCAATAAATTATTTCCTACCTACAGGTAATAAACCGGAGTTGAACTTGGTAAACCTGAATGATTCTATCTTCCTCCTCTAAAAAGGGGACTTTATTCATTCTTCAAAATAAACTTGTGTTTTGTGTACTTAATTTTCTTAATAATTCCTTCCCGATTGAACTACATTTACCTTATAAAATACATGTATTTTTTGAAATACTTACTTTGGTTAAACATTTTTTTTGTAATAACCTTCTTGGGATTAAAATTCAAGTAGGTGACCTGGTGGTCTAGGGGTAAGGTGTCGCACTTCTGTGCTGGGGGTCCGGGGTTCAATCCTTGGTCCCGGCACAGATTTATCTGATTACCAAACCCTTCCTTCACCTCTGATATGAAGTATATTAATCACAACTTGTGAATATGGGGAATGCCAGGCCTCCACCGTGGTTCGGATTCCACGTTAAACTGTAGGTCCTCCATTTCATCTCACAATCACCCTACCATTACACATTAGCGTAAGTGCGTATAGCCCGAACGGGTAGTAATACGCGGTGTTAATAATAATATTTCAAATATTGTATTAGCAATGCAATAATAAATTTGTATATGCCTATATATATTGGCGATTATTTGATCCACTTATCCGTTATTACGGTTTCAACGGTAGTTAACTCAAGAAACGTATTCGATTAATATATTATTAATTCACAGCGTCTTACTACTCATTGTATCTATCACATATTTACACTGCTGGGGTAAAGATGATAAATATAGAATTTAGAGGAAATTTACTAGCATTTGCATGGAAGGAGATTGTGAAACGTTTTAGGTTAAGCCCTATTACTACACCCAACCGGGATGTTAACCCTTATCATGCCATCCTTAGGACTACAGTTTACTGAGAGAGTTAAGCCTTTGACTATGTTACTACTAATGCGTTTTTCACAAATTACCCTTTAAAATTATATATTTAAATTAAATTATTGTAATTAATTATGTTTTTAAAAAACTCGTCTTACTACCTATCCATGTTATACTTATTTTTACCAAGCAAATAGGATAGGTAAAATGAAGGTATAATTTAGAGTAAGTGTTCCTGCATTTGCATGAAGAGAGGGGAATGAGCTTTATGGGAGAAAACCTTATCACACCATACCGGGATTTTAATTCAGACAATCCAAACAACGGAAAATCACAATAAATTACTTTTACATTTAAAGCGTGTGTCTGCTAATATGGGTAGCCTAGCTACGGTTCTTACTTATTGTAAATACATTTTAAGTAATTTATTAATGAGAATGTCTTTAAATTTCATATAGTTTATTATAAAGTATGTATAAAAATTGATTCAATTTTACATAAAAATATTAATTGCCTAGGCCTAAAATCTAGCATTGAATTCCTTCTAAGTATTGTGTAATTTGTAAACTAGTTTTTAAGTCATATGATGAAATCACTATTTTTTTTAAAGGGCTGTATACAACATATCTTTAACAATTAATCAATTAATTTTATAAATATTTTATAAATGATCAATATCATTGTGACCGGCATAGGTTGTAGTATGGGGTTTAAGGCAGTAGTATTCAAACTATTTGTTCGTGTATCCCAATAAATAATTTAAATACTTTATTTTCAAACTGCTACCCCAAAGCTATTGGTAAATAATGCAAGATATACATATTTTATAATCTATATCTAAATAAAATAAAATATCCTACCTCCAAAAAATCGACAAACAATTATATATATATATAAATTGTACTTAACCCCTAGATGACTTTGCATACCCTCAGGTGGAATACCAATGGTCGAAGACATCACTCTCGTGTTAGATTGGATTTCCAGTGAGAGGGAAATCGTGCTTCGAATTCCAGTCATATTTTGAAAATGGTTTTCCAGTAATAGCTTCCCACTCTCCTTCTAATAAAATGAGGGTATAGTTCCTTGAAAATTCTACTTTTATTATGTATATTCCATCATCGTAGTTAATGCATTCGTATAATCTGAACATATACCAATGCGGGTTTAAAATACAGTTTTGGGGGTAAAACAATACATTTATTGGTTTATTACTTTATATGAATCCCTAATAATACAGTTTGATCAATTCTATTTTTTTAAATGCATTTGTACTACAGGCAAGTTATTAAAGGATGAACTACATCTTTATAAGTACGACATCCTATTTAAACGTAAAATAAAGAAATGTTTTTTATGCTCTAGATAGAAACAAAAGGGAAATCCCCTGACAAAACATATTTCGTGGTTTTCCATGATCTACTTGCGTGATACCTTTATTACCGAGCTAAGTAACTGGAGATTACCTAAATGAATACCGCTAGAATCTCAACAAAACTGAAGAAGTCCCTTAAGAGTTTTAATTCTATCTCTGGTTGGCCGCCATCCAGAATACCTCGTTCTCTGGAAGGAAGAGATATAAAAAGATGAAATGAAATAAAAATAAAACCCGGCAAATACTTGAACCGAAATAACGTTTCATTACTTTATATTTTACTATTTTCTTTCCACGAATAAAAATTTCCTTTGTGTATGTGTGCGCGTGTCTCTGCTTTTTTTTATATAGCCCACCGGTAGCAACAAAAAATGTTGATAGAATGGAAAATGAAGACACATTTCCATGAATTTGAATAAGACTACACTTTATGGTTAAAGGTTTTTTTTTACAAAGAGTTCATTCCCTGTTTGGATTGCTTCCACCTCATGACAAAACAATAATACACGTATTTGCCAATTTGTTTACTTAGGACTACTTTTTTAGACGATTTGAAATACTTTTCAAAATTAGTTTGCACTGATATTTTTGTGTTAACTTTAAAATAATCAAACCGCATTGATAGGCATGTGGTCTTAATGTTAGGTTAATTTGTCTGGTTTGGCAGTCATTGGGAGATCGGGGCTCTAATGCCAGATGGTTTTCTATGGATGGTTAATATATACTTAATAGATTCCCACTCTCTCTCAAGACAAATTAAGCTACATTTATTCTTAATGCAACCTTTCTTTTACTTAACCTATTAGTGTAAATCAATATTCGGATAATACGAACGCTTAGTAAAACGTGGTGCACAAAAATAAAACAAGAAAGATATCTTAAGATTAGAAAATAAAAAGATTAGAGGAAATTTTTAGAGGTATTAATATGTTAAACATTTAAAAACCACCCCGCCCCTCCAACGAAGTTTAAAACGAGTGAACATACTCTAATAACACCTTCCGTTAGGAGAGAAGGAAACTCAAAAAAACGATTTAAGAAATCCTCTACACGACCTATTTTATTCTAACCGAGGCTGAGGTAGGAGCAAACGCCTTATCTCCACTTCCACTTCACCACACGAGGTAGTGAGATTATCTTTCAGGATTACACTTTTTTCATCCTACGAACAAGGATATTTTTAGTTCACATTTATGAAGTCCTCTAAAACTAGGATTCAGTGAGATGAGAACACCGTAATCCTACGTCGCCACACAGACACAACGCAGGTCAGGCTTAAAGGTAGTCTGAGTTAAGTTAGATTTTATTTGATGCTTTACATAAGCTACCTGCACCGGTAGAAGGGCAAACAAAGGGATCAGTATCGCTCTGTCTGGTTTGCCCGTCACATGAAGGTTGGAGCTAGAATTCCGAAAGTGTGTAGTAAAATGTATTTTCCTAAATTATTTCTAACTCTTCCCCCACACATGTGGGTATACATTCTCTAAAATTCTTATTTCTTTCTCCCCAACATATTAACGTAATTACGTGAGTAGGACTGACGGATAATAGCATACGTAGCACGTAGCATACAATCACAATATTATGGGCTTTATGAATATGTTAGTATCATCCGGATCTTTCTTAAACAATATTTTTAAAGTAAAACAAACCCAGAGAACATAATACGTATGCCACTATTAAAACTAATGACCATCTCAAACCTCAAAATGTTAATACTGTTTTTGAAAAACATTATAGTTTGATAAGGAGAGATAATATTAATTTTTGACTCAATCAATGGACTAGGAATTTATAAAATTATAAAAGGTATTAGGTAAATTTGTGCTAAACATTAAAAAACTTGAAAAAAATACATAAAATATCCCGAATTAGTTCATATCCATACTAATATTATAAAGAGGAAATATTTGTTTTTTTGTTTGTAATGGATGAACTCAAAAACTACTGGACCGATTTTAAAAATTCTTACACCAATATAAAGCTACATTATCAGCGAGTAACATAGGCTATATTTTATTTTGAAAATTTAGTTTATTCCTCATAAAATTTCGATAGTATATTATATAATCGTTGGGAAAAAAAAGTTGTTGAAGGGAATGTGGGGTTGGTGAAGAGGGCGGAAGGTAGGGTGAGAAAAGGAAATGATGTAATGAGAGGACGCAAAAAAAAAAAAAAAAAAAAAATTGGAAGAGGAGTAATGAAGTGGAAGCTGAAATTAATTTGATTAACAATTGGTTTGTTGTGTGTATACACAATTCCTTTCGCGCCTAGAGCAAACAAAATTATAGAGGAATGAGATGAAAATAGTAGGGAGGATAAAAAGAAGGAGGGGGCTATAGAGTGATGGTAGGACTGTATTTTTTTTTAAATAAGTAAAAAAGTTTTGTTTTTATATTGACATGATGGATGATTTGATGCTTTGTTCTACAGGATTCTTTACAATATTTTTTACGGGGAAGGGGGCTAGTCAATCATAAATAATGACACTCAAAAACATAAATTATAAGAGCTTTTGTAACAAAAAACATACTAAAATTAGGATATTACATTTAAGACTATCAGGTTCATAAATATATGGTAAAAAAGATAATTATAAATTTATTTTTTACATTTTATACTATTCACATAATATTATAACGAACTTAAAATAATGATTATATATGTTTAGTTGGTAAATTAATTTTAAACAGGAATTAATGTAAAACTAGTTTCAAAAAAAGGTTTTGAAAAATGAAAGTTGGAGCTAGTTAATAATAATAATCCTTTAATTTCAATATAATTTATTATAGTGCTAGCACACATTCGTGAGACCTATGACAAGCCAGCACTGAAAAGTAAGCCTACACAAGTACCTTACAAATACGTTTAGTAACGAAATAATAAAAAAATAAAAGTTAAATAACGATACATACTGATGAGTGATTACAAAAAATAGGACATTATTATTAATGTTAGATTATAAAAATAATAAATATACAATCTGAGCGTGGTAAAATAATAATAAGGTAGAATTTATAAATTGATTATTCGTTGTGGGAGTTCTCTCTCTCCTTACGATGATGCTGCGTGAGAAGCCACCATTTGAAGACTAGTTTCGATGCAGTTCTACATCATCCTCAGGTCAGAGTTTGGGGAGAAAGGTGTTGTTCCTCACCATTTGAAGACTAGATTGATGCAGTTCTACATCACCCTAAGGTCAGAGTTTGGGGAGAAAGGTGTTGTTCCTCACCATTTGAAGACTAGATCGATGCAGTTCTACATCATCCTCAGGTCAGAGTTAGGGGAGAAAGGTGTTGTTCCTCACCATTTGAAGACTAGTTTCGATGCAGTTCTACATCATCCTCAAGTCAGAGTTTGGGGAGAAAGGTGTTGTTCCTCGCCATTTGAAGACTAGTTTCGATGCAGTTCTACATCACCCTAAGGTCAGAGTTAGGGGAGAAAGGTGTTGTTCCTCACCATTTGAAGACTAGATCGATGCAGTTCTACATCATCCTCAAGTCAGAGTTTGGGGAGAAAGGTGTTGTTCCTCGCCATTTGAAGACTAGTTTCGATGCAGTTCTACATCATCCTCAGGTCAGAGTTTGGGGAGAAGGGTGTTGTTCCTCGCCATTTGAAGACTAGTTTCGATGCAGTTCTACATCACCCTAAGGTCAGAGTTAGGGGAGAAAGGTGTTGTTCCTCACCATTTGAAGACTAGATCGATGCAGTTCTACATCATCCTCAAGTCAGAGTTTGGGGAGAAGGGTGTTGTTCCTCGCCATTTGAAGACTAGTTTCGATGCAGTTCTACATCATCCTCAGGTCAGAGTTTGGGGAGAAGGGTGTTGTTCCTCGCCATTTGAAGACTAGTTCCGATGCAGTTCTACATCATAACTATTTGGCGAGGAACAACACCTTTCTCCCCAAACTCTGACTTGAGGATGGTGTAGAACTACATCGAGACTAGTCTTCAAATGGTAGCTGCCAAAGGAAAAAGGGCATTCCTACAACTCAACATCAATTTGTAAACACTACCTTTTTTTATTATTATTTATTATTATTATTAACTAATCTCAACTTTCATTTTGCAAAACTATTTACTTTCTCTTGGCCCCTCATAGAGAGAGGTAATGTGATCA
Organism: Timema cristinae; assembly: GCA_039000515.1. NCBI lineage: Eukaryota > Metazoa > Arthropoda > Insecta > Phasmatodea > Timematidae > Timema > Timema cristinae. The sequence goes on along the minus strand of JBCFYV010011172.1, from coordinate 50,668,127 downwards.
TCAAAAAAATTGAACTCGAGATTATGATAAATGTTGATGCTTTATGAGACCCTGATACAAAAAAAAGTGGCTATCGCAATGCTGTCTGTTTTCTCTGTCTGTACCTCGGGCTAGAGCTTAAACTATTTTACGGATTTGGCTCTGTTTCAATTAAACTACAAAATTAACATACATAATCATGTTATAATAGGCTATCATGTGAACAATATATTAAATTGTAAAAAAATTTATAATGGTCTTTTTTACCATATATTCATGAGCCTGACACTCTTAAATGTAATCTCCAAATTTTTATATATATTTTTTCAAAAGCTCTTATAATCGGTTTTTGACTGTCATTCTTCATTATATGAATTAATTAGTGATGTGTTATGTATTTTTCCAGTTTGTTTAATGTTTAAAACAACTCTATTCAATTCCTTTAAAATTGTTATCAATTCATAACACATTGATTGATTCAAAAGTTAATGTTGTTAATGTGCCTAAATCAATTCCTACATGGTTTACTGAATAATAAGCAATTAATTATATGAATTGTGTGTAAATATTGATTTATTAAACCTATTTCAAAAAATCTGAAGCTCCCCGATTTTAGCGTCTGCCATTTAAGGTCATTATAGAAGGATTGCCGTAGACTGTTTGCAGAATTTTCGAACAAAGAATATGTGACATTGTTTCTGGGGTTTTCAAGTCTTTTTGCGATTACAAACTATGAGGTTGTTTTAATATTTAAAAAAATTGTTTCAATACTACTGTTATAGGTATAGTTATGAGCGTAAGAATTATACATGGATAAAAGTCATTAAAATATATTTTTTTTTTAAATTTTGTATTATCTTAGCACAAATTAGAGCTATTCCATAATTGTATTTTTCATTTTCGTATTTTACTACCTCATGTAGCTACATTTTTTATCCGGGTTACATTAAATTGATTGCAAGAAATTATCATCTACGCTGATGTAAATTCGTTTATAGGTTGACAGTGAAGTCTTCGTTTTAAAAGTTTGGTGCAACATTGATCTAAGAATTTGATGGAGATTGTGTGTTTTTTCGGCTCTTTAGATTAAGACATATCGTTTGCTAAAGTAAAAGGTCAAGTAATTTAAAAAACAGATGTGCTAATATTTTTTTAAATAAATACAGTTTAGTACCTTAGTTTGATTTTGTCTAATTTCCTAAAGATCCTAAGTTATTAATATATTATTATTATTATTATTAGCACCGCGTCTTACTACCCGTTCGGGTTATACGCACTTACACTAATGTGTAATGGTAGGGTGATTGTGAGATGAAATGGAGGACCTACAGTTTAACGTGGAATCCGAACCACGGTGGAAGCCTGGCATTCCCCACATTCACATGATGTCTTGTCAGAGGTGAAGGAAGGGTTTGGTAATCAGATAAATCTGTGCTGGGACTGAGGATTGAACCTTGGCCGCCAGCATAGAAATCTGACACCTTACTCCTAGACCACCAGGTCACCGATCCTAAGTTCAATTCCCATTACGGTAAAATATATTACTGAGAAATTGAAACTTTAGTTCTATCTAAAACGTAAATATATAGATTTGGACATGGTTTTTGTGATTGGTCTGGAGTTTATAGCAACCACTCACTAATATAATATATCTTACTGACTCGATAGCGTACAAATAACCGTGAATATTGGCTTTTTGTAAGATTTAGACTAATCATTCAAGTTAAGCATTTAACTATTAATATTGAGAGCCCACTTTGGTGGTCAAAATGTCTTATGCGTCACTCTCACAATAGACTAAGCTGCCAATGGCAAAGAGATCGAAGTTTGAATCCTGGTAGAGTGCAATGAAAATGTTTTCCCCTAAATTGTTTTCCACCCGCTATCCACACAGATGCGGGTAAATTTCCTTTAAATTCAACCTTTCATTCCCTTAGTAAACATATGTCATACCAGCTAACCTAGAGTATTATTCCTAGTACTATTCCCCAGCCCTTATACCTTGATCATTAATAACAGGAATAACCATTATGAAAATTTAAAATGGCTTCATCAGCATCACTAAGAATCGAAAAAAAGGCCCCCTTGACTTGTTGTTTATTTCTCAAAGCTTCTAGCCGTGGGGAGATGTACTGGGTGGAATTTTATTGATGTAAACTATTTGAAAGAATCGGCTCTATGTGAGAAATAACCAACTGCCAAGATATTTTGTTAAATTTTTTAGAAAATATGTGAATAAATATTGTGTAAAGGAAGCGTAGATTTTAATTTTGCATTTATATAATAAATATTATGTTAGAAGTAATTTACTGTAATTTGTTTAGGTCAATATGTTTCAAAATAAACTAACTTAACCTTATTTTATTAAAAATATAGCATAAAACTTATTAAAGTTCTAATTATTTTACGGATATCTTATAACTTATACACAACTAATACTTTCAATTACGTGAAAAATAACAGTTTGATACTAGAATCAAACCTGACACCTTTTGTTTAGAATGCACAGGTTGTAATGTTTAGCTTAGTTGAATTTCAAATTCAGTGTTTGGATGGGTTAGACTATGTAAACAGCCTTCATACATGTTTGTGTTACATATAAATTACAAATAATATAATGGATCGAAAAAATAAAGCACGCTTATTTAATATTAATAGTATTGATATTAAACTGTTTCAACTAACAGTACACAAAAAAACAGTTTTTGTCCATAAGTATGAATTTAGAAAAATTGACTTGACTCGCTGTTACATCAAGCTATTAAATAAAGTTATATATAACATCCCAGTGAAAATGGATTGGTTAAACGATTATGTTACGTGGTTGTAACACTCAACATGGTTAAAAGCAAAACGTTTGGAATGTATTTCTTGATCGAAACCGATTACATTTCCGACCGATCCTTGATTAGTTGTGCTATAAATTAAATACAGTATTGTTGTTCTATGACAATTTGTATTTTACTGTTTTTATAATGCCTACTTTTTTCGTCCAAATAACGTAAATTTAACTTTAATCTCTTTTTTTTTCACTATGTGCCAGGATCATATAAAATAAATTACATTAAAGTGTTCGGGTCGAGGAAGATATAATTTAGAGGAACTATACCCTAATGTTCTTGGAGGGAGCGTGGTAAATAATTCAAAGTAAAACATCCACGGTATACCCTGATCAAATTTGAATCCTGACTAATCCTTCACCAACAAACCAGACTTGATGAAATTGACATTTAGTCCTTATGCTCTTCGGCGCGAGTAACTTAAGGTATCAAGGAAATAAATGGCACGGTGTTCCACACAGACTTCCTCTTTTTATCTTAGGATAGGGACATTTATTAAAATCTTGAAAGAATCCTGAAACTAAATAATATAAATTGTTTCATGAGCACTCAACCAAAGAGCAAACATGAATTAATATACACTTTAACAGAAACACTGAGAAAAGATAAATCTCTCTGTCCACCAAAGAGTATAACAATTTAACAATTACGCTAATGTGTAATGGAAGGGTGATTGTGAGATGAAATGAAGGACCTACAGTTTAACGTGGAATCCGAACCACGGTGGAGACCTGCAATTCCCCACATTCACAAGAAGTCTTGTCAGAGGTGAAGGAAGGGTTTGGTAATCAGATAAATCTTTGCCGGGACAGAGGATTGAACCCCGTCCGCCAGCATAGAAGTCTGACACCTTACCCCTAGACCACCAGATCACCTCTATATATATATATATATATATATATTATATATATATATATATAACCGTATATATACATATAACTATATATATATAACCGTATATATACATATAACCATATATATAGCCATATATAGCCATATATGTATATATACATATAACTATATATATACACATATATGCGTATAACTTAAAAATTATTGTTCATATAGAAATACATTTCAAAGAAAAGATTTTACTTTTAATAGTAGCCTACTAGAATTTTCCAATTATAAGCTAGATAGAACCTGATACCCTTAGCTCAGTAGACAGACAGGTTACCGACTGAGCTAAGGTGTCTGACTGCATCGAAAATAATTATTGTGATAAATTCAAAATAATTAGAAAATGTTTCTGATGATACAACCTTTATTTTTGTTTAAGAGTGAGCCTTACAAGTTTTGTGACTGGTCCGGCCCTCTAGACCAGTCGGTAGCGTGTACACTCAATGGAATGAAGCTCCCAGGTTTGATTCAGGAAATGGCCGAAAAATTTATCATTATTAAAATTGGGATTCCCTTTCATGGTAATGAATTAACTAGACGTTGGGGAATGCCAGGCCTCCACCGTGGTTCGGATTCCACGTTTAACTGTAGGTCCTTCATTTCATCTCACAATCACCCTACCATTACACATTAGCGTAAGTGCGTGTAACTCAAATGGGTAGTAAGACGCGGTGCTAATAATAATAATACAACTTAGTGGAACAATGCAAGGCAAGCTAGCTACCTTTCAGGGTAAAATAAGAGTACTCTCTGTTTATGGTGAAACCTTACTTTCTTATCTTGATGGGATCCACTCTGGCCTTAATATATAAACTGTGCCATAGTGGCAACAAACAAGGTAAGTTTTCTACTTCTCAGAGTAAATGAAGTGTACGTTTCCTCCTTTATCTGCTTGAGTGTCCAATTGATCTAAGGCGTCACTTTCATGTTAGACAGGAAGATCGGTGTTCGAATATCGTTCGGGTCTACTGAGGAGGGATTTTCACTTTCATCCCCCGCATCGACACAGAAGTTGATCTTAATATAGATTTATTGAGTTGGTTTATTATTATATAACACAAATATATTTTAAATCTTCCGATTTCTTACAGTGGTAAGTCTAGTCGATGTTTGAATATAAAGTTAAGAAAATTTTAAATTTAAGGATTATTATATAATTAATATTTATAATTTAAAAACTGGTATAGCCCACATCGTTGTTCGCATGGTCTAACGTGTCACTTTCCTGGGATAGGGGTTCGAATCCCCGTCGGGTGTACCAAGCGTAGCTTACCTAAATAGTTTACAAAAATTGTTTCACATTCCTTCTTCAAGTAAATGCTCGTCAGTACATTACCTATAAATTTTCACTTTCCTTATTATTACTCTAGTAATGTAGTAAGTAATATATGCTTCTAGCTAAGATGCAACCCGTTTCGGTGGCCGCATGGTCTAAGACGGTACTCACGCAGTAAACCAGACTACTGATGACGGGAAGATAGAGGTTCGAATTTAGGTCGGGTGTACTAACGGGGTTTTATCAAAATTGGTTTTCCCTTTACTTCCACGCAAATGTAGGTTCACTTTCTCTAAAACCTTCCTGATCCCTAAAACCATTAGCTTAATTAGTACATAAGGGTGTAAATCATTTAGTAATAGACGTCGCTAAAAAAAAACCAAGTAAAACGATTAAACTAATAAAACCTGGTATGGGGAAACAAATGTTGCTTATTTACTGATACATGTTTAAAATATTTTAATTACATGCCCAGAATATATTTTTAAAGGCGTAGTACGTGTATATATATCAATTTGTACACTTCTCAAATTATAACCACGATAATTTTATCATTGTATTAACATGAATATCCATAAAATCAGTATAAGTAATAATTAATTTTAATCAAAATAAAACTATAACAAAATGTGTAAGTTTTTTTGTAATAATCAATAATATTATAGATCAAGTGCATACTAATATTAAATATAACCAGCATTAGGAACAATCCCTTTAATTTAATTCCTAATAAAGTTTTGACTCAAGTTATTCCCTTTGTAAATATTAATACTTATACAATATAATACACTGTGTATTTTAGTTTTCAACAAGCTAATGTTAGAAATTAAAATGTATGTCTAAGGAAATGTAGAATATAATTTTGTTTTAAAATTAGATATACATTTATATGAAGATAGTTAAATCTTAGAGAAATGTTTCCAAAAAATACATTTGTGGAAAATATCAATTTTTCATGAGTGGGTAATTTTTTTATACAACTAGACATTTTTGTTTGTAAATTACTCTAAGCTGCTTGTACTAACTTTAGATATTTCAACATAATACACTATTATATTGGTAAATCACCGATTTATAAGACACGTTTTAGATTCCAGGTTGGGCTGACAGATATATTTGATTTTTGTACAGGGATTTATTCGGTTTCCCATTAGTAAATATATAGGCAGTTTAGCATACGTACTAAAATTGGATAAGATAGTTTGTAAAACTTGTGCTGATACAAGCTGTGTCTTAAGAAAGTACATGTTAAATACACCTTTACAAGTTGTAGAGCATCTTGAATACAAATTAAATTTATTTTTAACTTATATTTCGTCAAACAATTTTTGCAAACCGTCTAGCAACCATTTTGTTCAGTACTCACTTTTAGCTACACCACTAGAGTAGTGATTAGTAAGTTTCAATCTTTATAAAATATATCCACATTTGCATGGAGGAAGACTGGGAAACAATTTATGTAAAAAAACAGCCTCGGTAAAATCGATCGGCTGACTCAAACCCATGCTTGACGTTTAGTTTTTATATTTTGTAAAATATAATTAGAACATAAAATAACGCTGGAAAGATTGCCCCTTCAGATATGTCTGAATCTGACAATAGCTAAGAGATAGCCTTACAAGTTTCACTAGAAGATACTGCCAATTTTGAAGGTCAAATAGTGTTCGAGTTAATGTTTCATACTTTCTATACTGCCCGGCACTTATAATGGTTGTTTGTAGAGGCTGACTAAGTCTATAAAGGATAAGATTCACACCCTAAAGTAGCGAGAAATATATTATATATGTGTATGGGTTTGTTAAGTTGTAAAGACAATATATTTCATTTCATGTTACAAAGTATTGAGGGATAGGTGGCTGGGTGTGTCTGTAATTGGTTTCAATTAGTTTGTTAGTCGTATTACATTGTGTTTACAAAGCTCACGTTGAACACTTAAATGTTGATTAGTATTACGTTTAAATTTTTTTCTTTTACTAAAATATCAACATTACACAATACATATATTACCCATATAGTGGGAAGGTGCGTAAAGGTGTAAACCTCGTTTGTTCTAGTTTCCCTGCAACTGGGAAGTTGAGGTTTAAATCCTTGCCGGATGTATGAAGGGAGTTTTTCTTAAATTAATTTACAATCTATCTCCAAACAAGTGCGGGTACACTTATTATAAAACATTATAAATTTATAGGTGTGATAAAAGTATACATTTATATTTGCATATATATACTTACTACCCGTTCGAACTATACGCTTAAGTACTAATTACGCTAATGGGCTAGGATTTGAGAAGGTTAAATATAGAGGAAGCGAACCCACATTTCCGTGGAGGGAGAGTGGAAGGCTATCTAGGAAAAACCTCACACAGTTCACCCAGGTAAGATTCGAACCTCGATCTCCCCGTCCTCAGCAGTCTAGCTCAACACAAAATAAGTGCGTTAGCTAACTACGCCACTAAGGCGTTTTTTTAATCACATCTGTCTGATTAATATTATTATATTAGTCTAGATGGGTAATGAGACAAGTTGAACCAAATAATATTAATTTTTATACTACTCGTATTAAACAAAATTCAGCTTTTATTTATTTCAGAGATCGCCCCCGTATATAATCATAGTGTAAGTTTGAAAATTGCTTTTAATCGACATTTGGTTCAATTTATTTTAAATAAAATATTATTATGTAATCACCAATTTAGTTAAAGTAGATGTTTCAAGTTTGTTGGTTAAATAAAGTGTATGTATGCAATGAGTACACTTGAAGCACTTCCAATCCGGTATCTGATGGCCGACGAACCAAGATGAAAGTTAGTACTGGTGACGTGAATTTGTAAACAAATACAGGTGAATGCCGAGATTTTGCACGTTGGGAGCTCCACAAAGGTCTCCTGAACGTTAGTTTCACTTAATAAAATTAGTTAACAACCGTTTAGTTACCTTCTAAGTAAATAAAACCATGATGTATCATTTGAAGCGATGAGATTCTAGCTGTCTATGTAACAATTTACGTTCACCATGATAAAATGTTCGTCCAGCTTATGTCCTTGTGATTTGCTGCTGTCAAATTTTCACAGGAAGAGACTTATCTGAATAATAATATATATATATATATATATATATATATATATATAATTCCATCAAAGTGGCATCTGCAGATAATGCGTCTTACTACCCGCTTGATTTATTCCGCACCCACCAATATCTTTAAAGTATAATAAATAATATTTTTTAATAAAACATGATTAATGTTGGTCCCCTAAATAAAGAAAAGTTCCTTCCTAACAAAATCCTATATTAGATAAATAAAACAATTATTGTTATAGTTCTTTATTATTATGTTTAATAAAAGGTTTAGTATTTCGGACACATCAATGTAAAGTACTGGCTATTAGTGACATGTACTAACTAAAGAATAATATTAAGATTAATATATAGTGTATTTATCAGTAATATTGAAATTAGAATTTGCCTCTCAATACGATCGAGATCTGGTCTTAAAAACTGTAGCTAAGAGTTCTGATCCTCCACCCAGCATTTGGACAAATCCTGACACAAGAGGATGTGTGTGCACTGGTTGTGATGCCGTGGCACCATCCTCCCTAAAACCAAATTAAGTACGTTTCATAGTCACAGTTTAGTCGCACTGACCACTAAATTTTAGTATCGATCCAAACTAAACTTTAGCAATGCTGCGAGCACACTAAATACACACTATTCAACATTCAAGATGGATGACAATCGGATGTTTGATGATGATGATCTAATGGATTTAATTGAGGTTATCGGTGTCATCGATAAGTTACCCAAACTCAAAAGATATTTGCGGGATGCCGTAAACCCTGTCAAATTCTATTACATCAGGGAATTTATCAGAAGATTCCGATAAAAGATACCCGGTGATTACAGCACTAGGATTTTATGGAATTAGTAGTTTTCAAGTAAATATGTTTTGAAATTATTATTTTAATATCGATATGTTTTATATCCTCAAAATACCCACGTATAAAATTAATTGAATTATCAAATGACAGAATTGGGGTCCACAATTGTTATACGGGCGCCTACATTTGCGTTTGTTTGTTTATTTCTTTCTTTATTAACAGCATGGTTCAAGAGATCTGGATGGTTATGTAAAAATATAAATTGTAGCTATTTTCTCATTTATTCTACATGAACATGTGATAGTCAACATATTTTGTAAGATAGGTCTTAATTACTTTAACTGAATGTGGGGAATACCAGGCCTCCACCGTGGTTCGGATTCCACGTTAAACTGTAGGTCCTTCATTTCATCTCGCAATCACCCTACCATTACACATTAGCGCAAGTGCGTATAACCCGAACGGGTAGTAAGACGCGGTGCTAATAATAATAACAACAATTAATTTAATAGTCAAACTAACAGTTGGTTGCTCTTTCTTCATCTGCTTCTCTTTTTATGAGGGAATGTGAAATTCTGAGGGAATGTAACCTATCTATTCATAGTCAAACATATTTTTAAATTCTTTTGGCTATTTTACTATTTTATTTTGTTCACTACATTTTACCACTTGGAGGTTATTTCTAAGCTGGAAATGGAGATTTTGGACATTGTGGCACGTTGACCAGGAAACACCCATGATGGTAGGATCTTCAGTAACAGTCGAATGAAGACTCGACTGGAGATGCGTCAAGTGAGAGTTAAATCTTCTTGGAGATAGTGGATATCTACAATTAGATTATCTCAACACTCCAGTACCAGACTCCAAAGAGTGGCGATACAACACAGCACAAAAGCAGACAAGGAAAGTGGTGGAGTGTTTGTCAGGGGTATGGGAACATAGAATTGCATGCCTCAGACAAAAGCTGATAGACCAACTTGCTCACTTCCACTAAAGTCATCATTGCGTGTGCTGTGTTACACAACTTCGCCTTCCGACACTGTGAGCTCACACCCCGAGGAATCGGTCAAATTATTGTTTAGTATATTTTGAGTTTTACATTCCTGGAAAGCTGGCAATATGTCAAGAACTTACTGGCCGAGTAATAGCGTGCATTTACCGACTGTATTATTTTACAAATTTCCAATATAATATCGTTACTGCTAGTCAAAATTGTTCCTAAATATTTAAACTCATTAACCATGTCAAATGATATGTTGTTCGAAATAATCTCTAAATTATCGTCCCCAGGCTGTTTTTTCTGGTACTTGGTGTTTTCAACATTTACTTCCAAACCTATTTCCTTACTATCCTCTATTAAAATTTCTGAATTACTTTTGCAACAGCTTCCTAACAACAACAACAAAGTCAAATCATCTGCGTTTCCTAAAAACTGTACAGTTTAATGTCAAGACTTACCTACTCTCTTGCATTACCCTAATAGCGTACTCTAAGGCTAGATTAAAAATTAATGGGGAAAGTGCATCTCCTTTTTCAACCAATTATTTATTTCGAAAGTATTTGATAAATAACATCCAACCCGTACCCCGCCACGAGTATCAATCAAGCATACCTCACCTAGCTTGAAAAATTGTATGAGTATCCCGAGCTTAACTAAAAGTTATGTAATTTATTTATTTTAACTGGATCATATATATATTTAAAATCTATGTATAATTAATGAATCGTCATGTTATGTTCCCACTTTTTTTTCTCTAATATTTGCCGAATATTAAGAATCTGACCCGTTATTTATTTATTTCGTCGATATCCACAATAATCACATATTATTTTAATTCCTCTGCACATGGAATCAATCTCATTTGAATTATATTAGATAAAATTGTATGGCATGTTTTTAGTGGTGATATACCTGTATAAGTATCGCAAATGCGGTACTCTTCTTTAAATTCAACCTTCCTAATTCACCAGCGTAATTACTACATCTTCATATGCGTACATCCTGAACAGTTGGTAAAATGAGGTTCTAATATATGCATTTATAATTTATAAAATTATATCATATATCTAAATAATTCAACTCTTTTTATTCTAACAATGGTTAAGGAAGTTAAAGAGCTCTGAAATAACGAACATAAACATTCAATTTACCACAACAATGATCATGCTAACAATGGTGTCAGTTTCATCTTGTCTGAACCATCGCTAACAAGGCGAGGGCTCAATCCCGACTGTATATACTAAGTGTGGCTATCTGAAATTGTATCTCACTCTCGATCTATGCAAATGCGATTATCCTACCATTGAAATATACCTTCCTTGTTTACAGCTAGTGTACTCAATTCTTGTAAGGCTGCCGATAGACTGAACAAGTTGCTAGATATGGGATGTAATTAGTAAACGGTTAAAACCAAATCAATCCACGTTAGATAAATTCACCAATTTTATACAGATTGTACAAAATAAGGCCTGTATTATATATTTTAATAGGTTAACATATTCATTAATACACATTTTATTTAAAAAATATAAATGGTGATTTTAATAATTTACAATAAGAATATCTAATGTCAAGAGATTTAATTAGAATGCATAAATTGGAATTAACTAAACCTGTATTTTATATCTGGTAATTGCTAGCAGGGTTGTTGAATAGGTTTACTTACACTCCCAAATGTAACCCGGGAGATCGGGATCTACGTTGGTAGTGCAGTGAGTATAAATTATTTACTAACTTCACATCTTACAACCAATTCAAATTGGACGCATATTTACACAATCTATCTACGTATCATTAGCCTATTTAAAAAATGTCATGACTTGCCCAGATCTTTCAAACCATACATTTTCTGCCAAAACTTTTTTCTGGTCTTTCTCAGTAAAATATGATTTTAACGTTTATTACAGTAATTACCAAATTGATTGTCAATTTAAAAAATAAATGTTAAAAGTTTTAAAAGGTTTCTTAGGTTAAGTAATTAAATTACATGTTTTTTGTTCATTTTAATTAAATTCCCGGACAATTCCCTGCTTTCCTGACCTTTTTTCTATCTTTTCTATGCATGTTGCCACCCGTTACACTAATGGGACAAGGATGGAATAAGTAGAATCTATAGAATGTGTATGCAGCATTTATGTGAAGGGAGGGTGGGAAACAATTTTGGGTAAGCCATCTATATACAACCAATGGGTCCAAACCCCATACCCTACTTATCAGAAAACATACTCGCATTTTTGGTCCTCGTAATCACCGGTGGGAATGAACTTCCTGCTTGATAAGTTTATGTTTCGCTCTCTTTAACCAAACCATTTTCTCTTAGCATCTACCGGCATATTTACTCCCTGATATTAATATTTTATATAAACTTGTGCTTAGCGTACTAATGAATAAAATATTTTATTTTACTATAGAAATATCTTAAATAAGGTAAAGTAGATTTCCTTTCTTTTGAACGTCTTGTAGTTTTTTTAAATAAAAAAATATTTTTTATAATCAGGATGGTTTCTACAATTTTTTATACCATTTAAAATAAATTCACAACTCACATTAACAACTTGCACTGAACAATGTGTACCGCCCCGGCTGGTCTGTTGGTAACCTTTCAGATGAAGATAATTGAAAAACTTACAAACCTCCCTCAGCTCTCTGACTGACAGGAACCAACCAACATTTTGCAAGAATAGAAGGGAGGTACCAAGACCTATCTCCATTTTAATTTTAACTAGCGATATATTAAAATAGTTTAAAAACGTTTATTTATTTAATTAATATCAAATCCTGGATGTGATTATACCGTTGGAAGCGTAAACTATTTACGCTGTGCATATAGTCAGTGAAATTTTAAATTTCCTTCTAATTTCACCGTTTCAATCTCAAACATGTGTATTAATTTCTATATGATGCAAATGAGGGCTCACTTCCTCTAAATTCAACCTTCCCAATTCATAACCCAGTACTTAGGCGTATAACTCGAAAGAGTAGTAAGGCATGGTACTAAAAAAAAAAAAGCAACTCGTGCAGAAGGCATGAAGCAAGGTAGCGATTCAGGGATCCACAGCCAAACCTTATGAATATCAAGGCAAAATATATTTGTACTTTGCGGGATCAATCTAATTAGAGAGTCACCAGGGAAACAATGTGAAAACGAGAAGATCCTTCCTTCAAGTTGCTGTTTTCCCTATTAACAAAAGTAGGTAGAAGGGGGGAGGAATGCATTAAAACTCACCCTTCGAGGTCACCTGTCGAATATGAAAAGAGAAGGTTGTTAATGCTTTCTAGTAGATAGATATGGAACTAAGATCTTGAGTTGTCAAGGTTGTCAAGTCCGGAAAGTCTTTTCCTCTACCAGAATAATTCTATGTAGTAGTATTATGTAGGAATAAAAACCTCCTATACCAGGATTTCTAACATAATAAACGCATAAGTCCAAAATTTGTGGTTTGGCGTAAACTTTTTAACATAGCTTGGTGACTTCTATAATATATAATATACACATTCAAAGCACGAAGCTACTAGGGTGACATGGGAGTGGAAGGTTTCGTCCTATCTCCCTTACGTGTTCCAGGCAAATTGTCAGGCAAATGTCTTCACCCTCCGGAGAAACCTACATTCCGTTACACCTGAACTAAACTCGGGACGAATGCTTCAGTGGTTTGCTGTAGTTGGTCCTAACGTTGCCAACGCGTGACTGGTTGCGAACCAATACCACGCAGATGAAGTCCGTCCTCCGGACACCACACAACACCACAAGCCCAACCACACTGCACATAAAGTGGCAAAAAAGCCCTTCCACACTGGCAACTAGCCTGCCCTTTTCAGGGTTAAGCGAAATGGCCGCGTCAACAAAAACAACACCACAATGATCTTCACAAAACCACGAACACACAGAAATGCTAACTTTTCCAACTCGGACACCAACCTGGAGACAACTGACATAGAAACTGACCACGACGGCAACGGATAATTCAGCCTAGTCGACAAACTCAGGCGTAAGAGGAAATGTAAGAACACAGACAAGACACAATCAAAGAAAACAATCACCACGGTCGACAACCAATACACACCACTGAACGCAGGGACACAAATAAACAACGACACTTCCACAACACAGACGGTCGTCAACAAAACGGAGAGACGTCCCCCAATAGTGACGGTAGAGATCCAAAATTACAAAAAGATCACCGAAATAGCAAAAGACACCGAAACCACAACAAGGAGCTAGTTGTATTAAGGATGGACTTAAAAATACAAACCACCTTGACCCACGACTTCAAACTAGAACAAACCCTCCTCAAAGAAATGAACCAAGAGTTTTACACCTACTCACTGCCATCAGACAAGCCGGTGAAGGTAGTAATAAAGGGATTGCCAACAAACATGAACCCTGAGGACATCAAATCAGATTTAATCGGCCTAGGATACCCAGTAACTGACGTGCGCCAGTTTAGCCGAACGGCAGAAGCAGCCAACAACATGCAGACTGTAACCGTACTCCCAAATTTTTTTGCCTCGCTTGCTAAGACTGAAAAGCAACCACTATCTTTGAAATTATGTACCTTAATCAGACTAAAGTTAGGGTAGATTATTACACCCTTCCCCTAAACACGATTGTGTAATGTTACAAGTGTCAGCGTCATGGGCATACGAAGAACAACTGTTCGAACATTACAAGAGCCGAGAAGTGTCTCGGAGCACACCTAACCCCCAAACTGCCCCAAAAAGGACAATACGACAACGGCAATATGCATAAATTGCAAGGGCCCACACACGGCCAACTACAGCAAGTGCCCGGTATACGTGCAACTGTTAGATGCCAGGATCAACAAACTCAACGCACGACAGACGCGACCCACAAGGGCGGCGCCCCCACCTACCACCGGTAATTACCCTCCTATCCCGCGCACCGTAAAATCATCCCTCCAACCAACCAACCACTCCCTGGCCCATCAGCTAAACAAACCGCAGAGGCCGCATCTATCTACTGCTCCTATACTGATGTAATGGTGGGGCACAACAGATGACCACAACAAGGAGACACCACTTCCCCACTCTCAGGTATAAAAGACTTTATCAACCTACTCAAGGAACATCTTCAAAATACTCACTCACTTCAGACCATACCTCACTAGACTCAGAGAGGCAACCGACAAGAATGAAAAACCCATGATACTGCTAGAGGGAGTGACCGAATACTTCTCGACCGAGTATGACTAACGAAAACGAAACGGGCACGAAAGACATACTTCGGGTTTTTATATGGAACGCGAATGGGATTATCACGCAAGCTAAGGATCTAGAATATATTTTTAAAATGTACTCAATAGATATTGCCCTAATAAACGAGACCCATCTAAATCCAGGAAAAAATATCTCCTTTTACGGCTACAATATTTATAGAAACGATAGGTCCCAAGGGGAGGGGGCATGGCTATCTTGACAAAGACCCATCTACCTCACTACCCACATCAATTTAAAAATCTCCAAAAATAAAATCTACTGGAATAAATGTAAATACTAGCGGCGGGAGTGTCCGGTTCATGGCCATATACAATCCCCCGACTAAAACGCTACTAACACAAGACTTAGACGAGATCACAGACGCAAGCAAACTGTTTTTGGTGGGCGATCTTAAATCAAAAAACATCATTTGGAACAGCCGATTAAACACCGGGAACGGACGAATATTAGCATACCACGCAGACGCACACGACTAGTAGTTGTTGCCCCAGACGAACCCACATTTTATCCCTCGAACTATCTACAGAGACCCGATATCATAGACGTGGCATTGACCAACATTGGTGTAACCACTGAGGATACGACGATATTAAAGGAACTAATTCTGACCACAATCCTATATTGTGGGAATTTAAAACTGACACTAACTTAGAGATAAGGGGACTCAAACAAACAACAGAAACATGTGACTAGGACGAGTTTAGGCGGACACTAGAGGATATTCTACCTGAAATACTAGATATAGATTAAATAGAACAGGCTGACGCTACACTACAACTATTCACGACCACAGTGCAGGAAGCATACAGGGTAAACACCACTAGGGCCACCATACAACACGACTTCCGACAACAGCATCCGGATTTGGACTTTCTTATAGCCCAGAAACGGGAAGCGAGAATGGACTGGCAGACATACAGAACCCCACACAACAGAACGACCTACAAACGACTCAGAGCCCAAGTGAGGAGGAGAGTCAAGGACATCAGACGGAACAGATGGGACACTTACGTCACCGAGGTCGCACTTGACAGAGACAAGTTGTGAAAAGTAACACGGAAGCTCAGGAGGACTACCAGAAATAAGACAGTACCAGCTATCCACGGGGAACACGGCATTGTCTACGAAAGCATAGAGATGGCTGAAACCATAGCCGTGGTTTTAGAGAAACAGTTCAAACCAAACGACGAACCACAAGATCACGACTTTACCAGAGACACGACTAGAACAGTCAGGGACTATCTGGAAGGACCAAACGACACCAGGGCAGAGGTAATCACTCTGGACGAGCTCACCACCGCTATAAAGTACCTACCTAGGAAAAAAAAAGTCAGTAGACGACCGCCTGACTAACGAAATATTAAAACAAATGCCAGGGAGAGTGGTAATAGCGCAATTGGCATATTAAACTCACTAATGACGCTCTGCTATTTCCCGACTGACTGAAAGCTGGATAGGATAGTAACAATCTCCGAGCCTGGTAAAGACCCGATATTCTCCCAGAACCGAAGGCCGATTAGTCTACTAGAGACCTTGAGTAAAGTATATGAGAGACTATTTCTCAAAAGACTGAAAACAATAAACTATAGGCTAGGCGTTATTCCAAACTTTCAGTTTGGATTTATAAACCGCCATTCCACCACTCAACCCGCAATAAATATAGTAGAAGACGTAACTGACACATTTAAAGAAAAGAAATACGTAATATAGATCTTCCTAGACGTCGAGAAAGATTTCGACAAAGTTTGCACCTTGGACTTATTCATAAATTAATAAAATTCAAATACCCAAAATGGTTAATTTTCTTGATAGCCAGCTTCCTCAAACAGGGGTCGTTCCAGGTGGTTATGAACGGCAAGAGATCGCAGACACACACTATTAAAGAAGGGGGTACTGCAGGGTTCATCACTAGCACCGCACTTATATAACATTATGTAGCAGACATTTTCACTCACGATCAAGTTCAGGTTAGACTTTTCAACACCATGCTCTATGTAGCTAATAAAAAAAATACGCATCACTTGCAATGCAAAGATACCTCCTCCTCCTCCAGGACTGGCTCTCCAACTGGAGAATTAAAGTAAATTTCAGTAAATCAGCAGCCCTAATCTTAGCTAAAGGTAGGAAACCACTCCCCGTCCCACTTACCCTATTCGACACAGAGATCTCACACCAAGACGAAGTCAAGTACCTTGGGATCACAATAGATAGGAGACTCACCTGGAGGAGTCATATATTTAAGACTAATAGTGAAGTAATGGCTAGATTCATTCAACTGTACTCACTGTTCAAAGGAGGGCAGCTCTCAATTCCCACTAAAATACTACTATACAAACAAATAAACTAACACGTCATCCTTTATAATTGTGAAGTATGGAGCTATGCCTCCAAAACAAACACTCACAAACTTCAGGTAGTACAAAACAAAATACTAAGAACACTCACAGGGGCAGACAGATAAACTAGTAATGCTGATCTACACACGATGACAAATTGCCGCCAACTACAAGAAATCTACCTGGAGCTACCAGTAGCGTCGTGTGACCAAGGAATGTCCCTCTTCATTATTTCCCTTCCTTCATCAAGGGGTTAGTAATCCTTATGTTGAATGATCATATACGTTTAAGAAATATTCTCTTCTCAAGATATATATTAGTTTTTACTAAATTTTTGTTCCGAAATTGCTCGTTGTAAAGAAAATTGCCAAATTTATTATAATTCCTAATTAATTGGATACCTTCTTACATGGTGTGTTAGCTGTGTTACCTCTTGGCTCTGTGCTGTGAGCTTTAGATTTTTTTTTTTTACTATGTTTGGTGAAAGGTTCTGAGTGATTAATGAAAATTGCTTAATATGTGGATAAAATTTCTAAATTTCACACCAGAATAGTTCTTATTTACACTTTAATTTTTGTATACGTTTGTTTGACAGCTATTTTTTCACGTGCTCCTCATATTAATACCTATCTAGGCTGTTCGCATATTTACACTCTTGGTATAGGGATGAGGATGATAGAATTCATAATAAATGTAGTCGCATATTTTGTGGAAGGAGAGTTGTAAACTATGTAAGAAATAAACAACCTTAGTACACCAGGCCATGATTCAAACCCTCAACTTCATCTCACAAGCAATATTATATATTGCGAGACTATGTCCTAGATCGCATGATCACCAATGGGCGGCTACTACGTCTTAAGGCCTTACCCAACCACAGTTACAAAATTTTAGGGTCCAGATCCCCGTTGGTGACCTGGTTGTCTAGGGGTAAGGTGTCAGACTTCTATGCTGGCGGCCGGGTTCAATCCTCGGTCCCGGCAAAGATTTATCTGATTACCAAACCCTTCCTTCACCTCTGACAAGACATCTTGTGAATGTGAGGAATGCCAGGTCTCCACCGTGGTTCGGATTCCACGTTAAACTGTAGGTCCTTCATTTCATCTCACAATCACCCTACCATTACACATTAGCGTAAGTGCGTATAACCCGAACGGGTAGTAAGACGTGGTGCTAATAATAATAACAGATCCCCGTTGAGGCAAAATTTGTGGTGCTAGATCAGGTGGGGAACGAAATAAATGATTCTCAGTTCTCTCTAAGTGCGGTCCCAGGCACAAATAGCCCTTAGTCTTTTAGTCATGATAGGAGTATGTAAGTTCTGTAGTTTCTAAAACACCTTTGAGCAACAATTAAAAAACTAACTAGAAATGTATATTAAGTATTACAATGGATACAATATCATATTTAAAGATATTTGATCTCATTTCAAACTGCCGGCAACAAACTTCCAACTGTAGGATGGTATAGCCACTGGAGATTTCATTGGTGTGCTCTGGGAACCGTGACTTATATTAATGGTCGTGGAGTCTTGGGAGAGTTATGTGAAATAATATGTCTTGGAGAATTTCCCAGACAGAACAGTTGGGAGAGTAGTGACAAGTTAAGAAAAGGATGCTTGACTTTAACCCCTTTCCGATTATATTTATTAAAATAAATATTCTCATTTTATCAATGGTTTTCCGAATAAACTTTAATACTTTGTAGCCTTTAGTTCGTGGAAATTTGGTCTCATGATTGCGAAAGCAAGTTTTAAGAGTTTAGAGCCACATAATACGTTAATATTTATCAAAATCCCAATTCACGATTCTCTCTATAAGAGAAAGTAAAGATTATGTTTATTCAAATTTTATAGTTTTTTATAGTTTAAAAATTATTCAGAGAAATAATGTGTTTTAAAATAACTCGGTTATTTATAAAATATATATGTATATGAAGGGGTCAGGGCTAGAATCATACTGGGTGCACTAAAGTGGTTTCCTAAATTGTTTAAAATATTCCCTTCGCCCAAATGCAAGAACATTTATTATCGGATTAAAACTTTTTACCGTTCCTATCATTATTTACAGTATATTGTACCTTATCATTTCGCGGATAGTTCGGAGGATACGTGGAGAGTGGGGAAAAAAAGGAAGATAAAGACTATTGGCATTAATACCGATTATTAGATCCTTAACGATAGGCATAAGGACAAAATGTCAGGCTCATCTTGTCTTGTATTCCTGAGATGAAGGTATCAAATCCTTCAGGATTATCACCGAAATTATCTAGCAAAACAGAATCTCGCCATAACTTGTTTGAATTCGTAATTTAGTTTCGTAAAGTTCTCATCCTTGAGTTTGAAATATATGGTTAAGTGTAAGAAAAGGCACTGGCCTTAACTTTGCCCGAATAAAGACGTTTTATTACTATTGTTATTATTATTATTATCATTATTATTATTATTATTATTATTATTATTATTATTATAGTAATTCATGTTGAGTTATCTACTTTCATATGAACGCGCCCCATAGCGCAAAATTCCAATATTCCAGTACAAAATATTGTGAGTTTTATTGTATGTTACGTTTTAATAAATATTTACTTTAGCCATTTTAAACAATACAAGTACGTAATATTTTATTTCATTTCCTATTTGTTACGTTTCTCTAAGTAAAAAGTTTAGTATGTGAATTTAAAACGGATAAAAGGAGATTAACTAGAATTTAATATTTTTCATATATTTTGGGTATTTAACGTGCACATTTTGAACCGATTGATTTAAAAATCACATGACTTATAAACTAACTCAAATTTATAACAGATACAACATCCAGCCCCCGGCCGTTAATTCATCAATGTAAATGGTAAAACTCACATTAAACCAATGATTCATTTTACGACCATACCAGGAACTGGACTCGGACCCTTAAATCAATAGACAGACGCTACTGACTGAACTAAGGTGTCGGACAAATATCTAGCAGATTTACTAGAAGGATCTTTCATTAATTGTTTAAGATGTCCAATTGAATCCAAATTACACTAATTATTCATTCTGAACACTCGATAAATTTATTTCACCTTAGCTCGAAAGCATCTTAACGTTCACAAAATATACTCTATTAAAATTATCTTCGAATTATTCATTTTCTCTGATAGATGGACAAAGTTTGGATAAATTATTTGTCTAACATTATTCTAATAAATAGCTTCAACTTGTCTATTACCAGATTGACATTTCTGAGAATTTGAAGCCCTGTAAAATCTACTCAAATAAAGAGAATCACATTCCGTAACAAGGTTTTGTTCAAGAAGAGCTAACCAGGAAATGTCTATAGATTGTATGATGTGACCATTTCATCTCTAAATTGAATAATCTAGCGATATATCGGTGTGGGTCTGATGGACGGGTGTAATGAGGATGATTATTCCTAAATGTTTTACTATTATCTCTCCACGAACATCCTAGTACATTTCCTTTCTAAGTTCTACTTATACCATTTTATGTAATTAAATATGTATAGCCTTGAGGAAAGTAATCTTGAAGAAAAATCAAATTTAATCCATGCTAGATAAATCTTAAATAAAAATATTTAATCCCTTATGTGTAAGTATATACTTCTGAGAAAATTAGATTATGTGTTTATGAAAGAGAGTGTACAAAATTCACCCTTTCTTTAAAGAAAAAGAACAGTAGGAGCTACCTCTACATATTTTATGAGGACGGGAATATTTTAGAGTGGTTGTAGGTTAATATGAGTGGGAGTAAGGTAAGTGGACGGGTAGATATTGAAGGAAAATTGGACAAGATGGAATAGGACAGTGGCAGTGAAACAACTTTCATAATAGAGCAGAGGTTGGCAAACTTAGTTGTCTTAGTTAACTTTAGTTGTCTAATGTTGGTCGAAATAATATTGAAAAGTCGCTCAGTGGGCCAACCAACCTAATCCCACCCAAATCGTGTATATATTAATACCAGTTAACTAGTAAAACTATTAAAACAAATTTAAGTCAATTTTGTAAAATTTAAATGTGACATCTTTCTAAACCAAATTCATAAAATAATTCAGTTTCTTGAATATGTAATATTTAAATAGAGATCAGAATAAATACAAAAGTAGTTATAAAGATGGTTAGAAAAATCTTCTGAAAACATTATATTGAAATTTTTAAATAAAACAATAGAATGATTTAAACATAAAACACGTTGTTATTAAAATCATTACAGCAATGATTTTAATTGAAATATATATTTTTTTTCAAATCACTCAGCGTGCCATTGAAAATGGTTCCTCATGCCAATCTTGACACGCGTGCCATAGGTTTCCTACCCCTATACTAAAGTCTCACATAAATTATATAATATTTATTTTCAGAAGGATAAATACATATCATTATAACTTAAATTCATTAAATATTTGATTATTAGTAGTATAATAATTAGTTTTAAGTTTCACCAATTGATAATCATTGGAGGCGAATAACTGTGCGAACACCTTAGCTCGGTCGGTAGCATGTCTGTTTGTTGAGCAAAGGGTTCCAGTTTCGATTCCTGACATGGCCGAAAGAATGTACCATTGGTGAAATGTAGGTTTCCTCTTTCACAGTGAGTAATTAACGGCCGGAGTCTGGATGCTGTGCATGTTCTAGATTTAATTTAGCTTATAGGTCGTATACTGATACAATCAGTCAGTTGAGAAAGTGCACGTTAAATACGTCAAATAAATGAAAAAATTAAATTGACTTATTTATTATGTTGCAGAATAGCAATTATACTTAATAATATAGGTATTTAAAAAAGGATGATTTATTGTATACATCCCAAACGAGTGCATAGGAATTCGTTGTTCACATGTGATTTACAATTGTGGTTTTCCCATTCTCTCTTCACGCAAATGGATCTTAACTTACATTAATCACCTTAATCATCCTTTAACCGTAAACAAACGTGGTTTTAAATATATTAATTAACAAATAATAACCTACGCTATATTACTATTCCTCTGTATTGTATTAATATTTTGCTTTAATTTAATTTAAAATTATTTTATAACACTAAATTTTATATAATGAATAAAATGTAGGTTATAATATGCAGTTAATATCCAGACATTAAAATAAGTTTGATTATCAGTAATATCATATCATAGTCGTCACCTTTCTAAAAATTATTCTATACAAACCTAATAAAAATAACTGCTAGTTGGAAGCAGACAGAAAACTAAAATAATAGGGTCTATTCTTTATTTTCCTGTTTAAAGCAAGAAAATTCTGAGTTGAGAGCAAAGTATTTAGCCTTAAACTTCGTTGCAAGTAAAAATAGATTCTATATTTCACTTTCCAAAATTTCTTTGTACCCAAGGAAGACCATAATATTCCAAAAAGCAATTGAAATAATTATTCTTAAATTTCGTGTTTATCTCATGGCACTATTTATACAATACTGCAACCACATAATTCTGAAATAATGAAAATTAATCCATTTTTTAAACGTGTATAAAATAAGTATTAGTCTATGGGTGTAACATTATTAAGTTACACACACACAATTAACCCAAATTGCTAGGAAAATCAGCGATGGAGCGAATATCCTACCCTAACAACACTGCGCACACGTCTTACAACGGACGTCAACCCACTAATAATTCATGACTCTTTGTTTTCATGCTGAACATACTATCAGACACCCTCACACCTCCCTCTCTTCCACATCTACCTGTACTACAGCGCCGTATTACCTCAATTGCGTGCGTTCCACGTGGCGTGATCTTTCAAATTAGGGGTGTCAAAAGTACAGTGAGAACAGGGGTGATACCCGCTTCAGTGGCCGCATGGTCTAGGGCGCTACTCTTGCTATAGACTGGACTACTGAAGACGGGGAGATCAGGGTTTGATTCCAGTCGGGTGTACTAATGATGTTTTTTTTGTAAATGGTTTTCCACCCTCCCTCCGTGACCCCCCGAATCCGAAACAATAGTTTTTGAATTTCCGTCTGTTTGTCTGTCTGCCTGTACCCCCAACTAGAGCTTAAACTATTTTACCGATCGGGCTGAAACATGGTATCTAGGGTTATCATAGGGTTGCCCCAATGAGTTTTTGGAATTGGATATCAACCCTAAAATTAAGGGTAGTTCACTGAAGGCCAGAAAGAAAAAAAGAAAAAATCGATTTTCTCAAAATCAGCTTTAACGATTTTGATTAAATTTCGTATCGAGGAGTCATTAAGCTTATAAATAAAATGGCTATTTTCATTTTCCCATGAAAATGACTTTTAGGGTACTTTACAGAAGTGGAAATTTCCGTATCTCTGCAACTATTTGAGATACTAAATAATTTATCATTGCAAAATTGTAGTACTATTAAAAATAAAAAACTTTTACTTAAAATATATCTCTATAAAATCAATAGTTTCTGAGATATTGGCAATATATTAATACAATTTTGTGAGTTTTAGTTGTGGAGAAATATTACATGTTTTAATGCAATAAAATATCTAATGCCATAGTTTAATCAAATACAAGTAAGTCTCTCAAAAACTTTGTGTTAATTTTCCTTTAACCTCTTAGGACAAATGTTTGTACAACAATGATCTATCTCCTTCATTTTAGACTCAAGTCAATAAATACATTTTTTACTGGTCACAATTTATAAATGAGGAATATAATAGCAATGCGATGGCCTGAATAGGTTCAACACCTAATAAATGTTAAAATTTTAACCGGAAGTTGAAATTTTAATACGAAGTGTTGACCATCGTGGACCCAATATTGTTTTTTTTTATTTGTCCAAACATACAAACGAGGATATAATTCTTTAAAAATAAAATTATTAAATTTAAAACCAAAACTCAAAAAATGTTTAACGTAAATATAGTGAGATTTATGCTTAGGTTTACTAGTGTGTTATTTTGTTTCACATACATTACGAGCTTTGTGTAAATATCTCCTTTTTTTTAAAATAGAGCGAGAAAGTCCGTGCAGAGTTCTGTAACATTTATTTTTTATTTGGACTTATTTAAACCATTTAAACTATATTATATATATATATTATATACATATGCACTTATATATTCATTTGAGTTATTTTTTGTTCACATTCTTTGTCCTATTAATTTGAATATAGATCATATAAATATAGCACAATAGTACAAAGCGTATGGGGAACTACTTACTTCACAATAATTTGAATTTGATACATTTTAAAAGTGAGGTGATTTTTGAGCTATGAGGGATACATTTGCTAGGAGTGATTAGCTCTTTTTGTCTGTGTCAAGTGTGAACACATTGTTTATTAAATATAAAATTATCATTATTAGCGTTCAATTGGTCCCACACATTAGACTGGATTCCTGGCGACTCGGAAATATGGAGTAGAATCTCGGTCGGTTGTAATAAGGGTTGCTCATCACAAATAGTTTACAGCTATCCCTCCATGCAAATGCAGGAGCAATAATTTTATACACTACTATTCCAATATACTACACTGCCAATGACGGGGAAATTGTGGTTCGATTCCGGCCAGGTGCACTGAGAGGAGTTTTCCTAAATAGTTTCTCACACACACTCTCTCTCTCTCTCTCTCTCCACGATAATGCAGATACACTTAATTAAACCTTCCTCATATTCAATCCATTAGCATGGTCAGTACAAAAGAGTATAATTGGAAGAGGTAGTAAGAGGAAATACAATTTTTGAAGTTATACTTCTTTAGGCGCGTTGTGAAAAAATTATGAGAGTGAAATTTTAAGATGCGCGTGCATCACTGTAACACAAAAGTAACAGGTTGAAGTTAAACCGCTCATTAAGTCTCGAAAAAAAAAAAAGCTACCAACAAAATAGAAACAGAACCTCTGTTAGTCGCGCATGTTGGTACGCTCGTCGCCTCTGATCACTGTTTTCATATATATAATATTTATCCACATGTTTCTAGTTTCTACATTCACAACACGTGTTTTAGTTTCATACAAGTGCGAATTATATATGTGCTAATAAATTATATTCAGTAGTGATTTAAATTTAATATTTTGATTAATATAATTTACTATTCGTAAATATTAGTGAAAAAAATTGTGCTTATAGACTTTTTCAAGTGCTACAATATAATTGAGGTTAACTATCCGTATGTATTATTTATTGATATAAATTAAAATATTATTTTTTTGTATTTATTATATTATTAGTTTAAAGTTTAAGTTCCATTAATAAAAACATTAATGTTTATAGAAACTTTAAAACTTATTTTAAAGTTATACTAACTGCCATATTTAGTGACGAGATGTCTTTGGACTTGGAGGAATACAAACCTCTTTGAATCTAGACGAAGATTACACAGTTCGTAGTTTTGTTTTGTAATACTGCAAGAAATGCCATTGCGTTGTTTGAATGTAAAAATCCAACAATAAAAGGTACGTAATTGTTTTGTTACCACTGTCTAAATTGAAACAAATTTTGTGCTTGACATACGTTTTGTTATTTTAATTAATTCATTATTAATTGGAGTACAGTTATGTAACTAATTGTATTTTAAGCCAATACAATAATATGCCGCCATTTAAATTTATTGAAGTGACAATCATGATTTAATAGTTGCGCCTACTCTTGAGTGGTGGCAAATAAAAGGCGCAACTTTGCTCTCAAATTGCGCCTGCTCCTTTTAGTGAATAGGGATTTGGAACATATTTCAAACTTGCGCTGGCGCAACTATTTGCTCCCTTTGGTGAATCCAGGCCCAGTAGTGATTTAAATTGAATATTTTGATTAATATTATTTACTATTCGTAAATATTAGTGAAAAGAATTGTGCTTATAGACTTTTTCAAGTGCTCCAATATAATTGAGGTTAACTATCCGTATGTATTATTTATTGATATAAATTAAAATATTATTATTTAACATAATTAATACTAAATATTATTAAATTATTTTTTATTTTTTAATGATGCCAAAGAAGTATAACTTCTCCCGCGCGTACATAAGTACACACACCCATTTTTTATTTATAAATCACACCTTTCTAGCCCATTAGTGTAAATTTGGGGGTATTTTGAACGAGTACTAAGATGTGGTGAACAAAAAAAATAATCTCTAACAATATTTGGTTAGCCTGCTTTATTTTCTTTTTAATTTGATTTCCCATGTAGTAGAGACTAGGACCGTAGTTTTTAGAGTAAAAGTACTGTAATTTTCGGGAAGAGGGATGAGAGCGGGAACACATTTAGGAAATATCACACCCATTACACCCAACCTCCATTCCACTAACAAATCAGCGTGTCGCATTAATGAGTAACAGTATTATCCTAAAATGGTAAACGAATCTTTTAGCAGAATACAATTTTATTCCAAAGCTATTCTGGTATCGGTTAATATACGAGTAGTTTTATATAAAAAAAAGTTTACTAAAGACACACATACACTAATTTACGAAGAAGATTAGAAGGATCTTAACAGCCCTATTTATAATGTGTTTTCACTTAAGGACATTGCCTAACTGACGGAACTACAAATCAAGATAGTATTTCCCATTTTAATGAATTTACTTTTCATTATGTAAGTTTTAAAGATATAACGTTGAAGAAAAGAGGAAAAGACCATACATTCTTCAATAATTCTAATAATAGTCTTAAAGTGTCACATAATAATTATTTTCATCTTGAAGTAGCTTTTTATTGTATCTGCATTTAAAATAAATATATATCATATACAACTTAGGCTATTTGGCTAAGTAACAAAAAGTCTTGTGGGATTCTTTTTGCCAGAATGTAGATTAAAATTCCATGGAAGCATATGTTTATCTAGAATAGGAAACACGACAAAGGCAATTTCAAAAATAAGTAATTGTTTTCAAGGGCAAATAATTTAGTGGCTGTGACCCACCTCGGTCGCGTAGTTGACTAACGCACTAGTCGTGTTGAGATAGAGAGCGGAGGACGAGGTTCGAATCAGGTCGGGTGAAATGGGGTGGTTTTTCCTTAATAGTTTTACACTCAACGCATATGCGGATTCACTTCCTCTGAATTAAACCTTCCCAATTCCTAATCCATTAGCATAAATAGTACTTAAGTGTATAACCCGAACGAGTACTAAGACGTGGTGTTAAAAAAAATATTTTTAGTGATTTTGTAAATTGTCGGCGGAAGATGGGAAGTGTTATCAGCAGGTAAAAAGAGGCCTCATAGGGTGAACTTCTCATTAGATTTTGTATATCAGCGTATAAGTGTAGTAGTGCTTAAACTACTTAAAAGCGTCAAGTTAAGATTGCAACCCGCTTCGCAAAATGGTTTAGAAATCCCCAAGTAGGCAATGTCATTAAAAAAAAAATACTGATAAAGCTACAAACACACTCGCTCAAACAGATCAGTATTTAAGTCATCAAGGTAACAAATTAATTATTATGATAAATAAATAAGCAAAAAATATACACCCAATTGTGCAATTAAAAAGACATAATAGACTGCTCCAGTGGTCCCAAGGTCTAAGCTGTCACTTTCGCACAAGACAAGGCTGGCAATGACAGGAAAAGCCAGGATAGAAGCCCGATTGGGTGTACTGAGGGTGGTTTTTCCAGTCACCTCCATGAAAATGTGAATACACTTCCTATAAATTAAACTTTATCGTCTCTAGTACATTAGCGTAATTAGTACATAAGCGTATAGCCTGAACAAGTATTAAGACATGGTGCTAAACAAAAAAGAAACATAATATAGATCAGAAATGAAGGCCAATTTGGAAATGTATTAATTTTACCATTCACACTTTTACTTTTGGACATTTATTTCTGAAGACAAATAAATATAATGAAGTCCAAGCTAATCATATTATTGTTTTAACTGACATATAATTTGTAATTCCATACATACACTCTAAAAATCATGAAATTAGCCATGTCCAAATATTTCAGACAAGATATTTTAATAATAATTTAACTATTTTCCAGTTACAACAAAATATGTTACCGAGCCATTCCTACATCCTATCCTCCCTACCCCCTTTGTATATTATCTGCAACGGTGGAGCAGCAGTATAAGACGTTAGATTTGAATAACACTTAGAAGCCACTGTCTTTGGTATATTATTTGGAATATATTATATGCTATGTATTGTTTAAATAATCAATTCTTTTATTCTGTGTTCAAATTTGACACAAACTAGGCATCAGATACAACTACGGACTACTGGGCTTTCTTATTTAACCTAAATGTTGGGATGGGCCGGGAAAGTTAATTTAGTTTCCGTCGTGAACACTCAGGATCCTATTTCAGTCGTGCCATGTTCTCGCTTAATGGAACATTTAGTAGTAAAGACAAAGTTTCCTTGTATTTTTTGTGTGTTTTAATTAAAAATTTTCTATAATAATACTCAAAGTAAGATGAACAGCTGATATATTTGGACAAAGGAAATTTACTTTAAAACATTTATTATTGACTTAAGGCAATTTAAAAAAGGGGGGAGGGAAATATAATCAATAAGCCAATATAATTTATAATACTCACCAAAATACTTTCTTAAACTTAAAAAATATATTATTAGAGTAGTTTGAATACTTCAATAAGTCACAGTAAGACTTCCTTAAAAACTTTTTTATTAATAATGACAATAATAATCTGGAATATTTAAGTATTAAAAATCCATATTGGTCCCATCTTCCCTTGTTGTCTAATGGTGATAAGGTCGTAATTTGAATCCCGATCAGCCAAGAGACAGCAATGCAGCTATAATATTATCTTTGAAGGGTCAGGGGAAAATGTGGGTAAAGCGGTTTTTTTTGTATGAATTGACATGACTGTTTTACCCAGTAATGTAAACTTCTTGAAAAAACTGATTATACTTCCAAAATACTTTAAATAATATACTAATTTATCTCCATACCAAACACAACGATCAATCTCAAGGCCGAGATTCATTACTGTGAAAAAGAAAAACTCATACCCACCAATGGTACATTTATCAGCCACATCAAATATAGGGGTTATTCAAATATAAACTGTACGGGAATAACACTTACATTAGTAAGGTAAAACCACTAACCGCCTAGGTAGTCAAATGGTCTAAGGACATCATCCTCCGATATACTGGACTGCTGATGACGGTAATACCGGAGTTAAAATGCCTGTTGGATTTACTCTGAGGGTGTTTTTCACTAAATGGGTTTACACTCTCCCTCCAACGTGCTTCATGGTGTTCTGGTCAGTGTAACTGGTTACTATCGTACTATCGGGATAAATTCCTGCTCGTACCGGGTTTTTACCTTAATGGGAATGATTCCTACGATCACATGTTGATCATTAGGCTTAAGTTAGGTTAAACTCACACGGCTCCACAGCTTCATAACAACTATCATGAATCATCTCATGCGAGTACGATGTGTAGACAACCTCCACAGGCGTAACCTAGGCAACGCTCTGTGCCACTAGAGCTACT